>CM017439.1:8141446-8325216 GCA_007726485.1 Eragrostis curvula | reverse complement strand
GGCGCTCGCGGCCTCGGCGGCGGGGGAGGCGGCGCTGCGCGCGGCGGCCTTGGTGACGGGGATGGACCTGGAGCCCCCGCTGTGGGTGTCGTTCCTGCTGTTCGGCGTCTTCCTGGGCGTCCCGTATGGGGTGATGTCGGCGAGCTTAGATCCGGCGGTGGAAGGCTCGTTTCTCTCGGGTGGGAGGAGTTCGTCGGCAACGTCCGCGACATCGTGCTCCGACCCGGAGGTGGCCAAGGCCGCGGCAAGCGCAACAAGTAGGTGGACATAGCCTACTCATAGCAGCAAAGCCTCGGTCTGACAAGATCGACGGTCTGAAACAGTTTCGAAGAATTTTACAGGAATTCACATGGAACAGTTCAATTCGCCTTGCAATAGGGTCAGAAGAATATTGCCAATTGGGCGTTTGCAGTCCTGAGGGAGTCGGTTCTGCCAGTGGGTGCCCAATTGTGGGAGTATATACTTGTAAAAAGAGTGTGGTTAGAATATCAGGTTGGGCATTTAAATATGTTTGAGAAAATATGCATTATCTTAGCGTGCGTATGCTCTAGAAGAGAAGTCGGTTGTGTTTCATGCCACGATCAAAACGAATGAAATTTCCCCTCCTCATATATACAGGAGCTTATATTCTAAGTACAAATATGTTGTGAAGGTGAAGCCACGGTAGCATATAACCACGGATGTTACAAAAGTAGACATGTTCCATTACACAGGGCCTCAGAAGCTGTATATGTAACGGGCTGAGTTAGCGCCTACTACCTAGTCAGGTGATCATCCCCTCCGTCCATACCGAAAAGCATCATTTGCTATGTCGGGATACGCGGGATAAGATTACTCGTTCAATCGTGAGCTGCTCGCTCAGCCGCCTTTTCCGATACCTCCACGCAACTTGAATACGAGATGCAGCAATGGTTCGCCAGTATGGCGATTCATACCTGTTTCATGCAGTTGGTTAAATCATCAGTTGACAGGGTTCAGACAAAATGTGTTGAAAAGAAAAAAGGGTAACATTCCTAGATCAGATAGCTACGACAAACATGGTTCAGACATCTTCTCTTCCACCAAAGATTGCAGCTAATAATCAATCACTTGAATGCATGATTGGTTTGTGAAGTTTGCATGGACTTGTGTGAAAACTAATACAAGGAAAAGCCTGTACTATTCTGAAATTAACAGGAGTTCTAATGAGCAGGAATGCTAACCTGATTGCTCCCTGAACCCGAGGATTACGCAAGAATCGTGCAAACTGTGAGGTGACTTCTTCAAGATCACTTGCTCGGAGAACAAAAGCTTCAACATTCGTTAAACACCTCACAGTACGTATAGCAACCAATCGCATACCATGGAATCTGACTTTCCCACCATCTGAAACAAAAGAGGTCCATATGATTCATTGATTTGACACTAAATAAAAAGATAAGCATCAAGAGGCAGGCAGGTCAGGAGTTACCTCTGTTCACTGAAGAGTGTTCCAAGTACCATGTGAGGAGCTCCTCTCCACATACATCTCCTTCATGCAACGGAGCCTTGCTTCCATCTGCGCTGATGCTTTCCAGCTTACCTCTCACTATGAAGACCATCTTTTCAACAGGACCACCTTGATAAAGAATGTCACTTCCGCTAATATATAAGTTTTGTCTTAATTTGTCACAGATAGCATCCAAGATAGGCAAATCCATTAAGGTGAATAATCGGACCTGCAAAAGAAGTCAGTCTGTTAAATTCGTAAGAGACATGAGTGAACAAAGTACATGTTTTCTTTCTAGTTCCAGCTGTTGCTAACAGCTTGATTTGGGAGTGCTGAAACCACAGTATGAGGTTCAGGCACACATTGATTTAATTGTGGCACCACATCATTCCAACTCCCTTTCTCTTGAGTTGTTTGATCACTGCCACATTTACCATTTATTATTCTTGAACAACGACCAGTTTTTAGTTTGAATGTTGAGCAACCAAAACAGAACCGGTCTAGATTCATGCTCTGAGCTCTGAGCTGCCAATATGTTTTACCCAGTGAATGACAGTGAAAAAAAAACGATGGAAAAAAATAAAGAAGGTATCAGAGTTAATAGTTTGTTGCCATATTAAAAACAAACCTTGTTAAGGAATCTAAAGAAATGGCGGCGTATGTCCCTCTGGATGTCTTCTGGTAAATTACTTAAAAGCTCTTCTTCATTCACTCCTTGAGTAGCTGCCCAGGTGAACCTTTCTGCGCGTCTAACCCTCCTAAACATTTTAAAAAATATAAGTGTTATAATCTTCCACTGTAGGAATAAAATACTTGAATCCATGTATGGGGTTTAGTTCAGATGATGCTGGAAAAAATTTGGAATCTACATTAAATTCTGATTGATATTCGAATCCAAGTACCACCATCCAAAAAGCGCAGACCCTCGTCATAATGATCCTACCACAATATTCCAGACCACACTAGGTTATAGTCTCATACATCCTTTTTTTATGCAAACTAGATAATACACCTTGTGGTCATGGATATGGAAGCTTATTCACTAAAGTGAATTCTGAACAAATGAAATATTTTTATTTTTGCTAAAAAGAATATTATGACAATATAACATAGAATTACTTTTAGCTACAAAGAGAAAAAATCTTTCATGCAAATAATTTCTACACAAGGAATCTAGTTTAAGACAGTCAATCATGACATACACTCCAATCAGTTTTATTACTCCACAGTATGCTATTGATTTTGTTTAGAAGTTCTGCAGAGAAACCTTCTCAAATCTTCAGGTAACCGTCTATGGCTCATCCATTTTTCAACATCACGGCGTCTAAGTTGCATTTCTAATCTCCTGTGAGAAGAAAAAAGGAGCAAATGTTCACATGTCAGGATTATTACAATCAAAAATTAATTTAATGCTCTTTTAGAGACCTAGCACATGAAACATCTTTAGTGTCAGTCATGACTTAAAAAGTATATAGCATAGCACGATAAATAAGCCAATGGTATAATCATACCGTCTTCCAAGAGCCTGGAGAAAATTCTGCATGTTTCCAATAAGCAATGCGAAAAGCAACAGACCCAAACCAATAATGGCCATAGTAAACAATACTTCCCATGCAAAGTAACTTGGAACAAGATTGCCAGCTAAGGTACTTATTTGCTGAAATAAAGACAATTAATAACTATGAGAAAAACATCAGTCAGCTATCATATAAGCAAATAGATGAAACATCATTAGTCCGCATGGCAAATAGGACAGTAAGATTAATAGAAACATCCAGGACAGACTACAAAAACAGGTACAAACTGAAATAAGGAGCGAGCAACTGATGGAAATTACCTGGAAACCCCAAAACAATGAATATATATAACGTTTAACAGCACTACTTTCAGTAGTTAGCAAAACAGCCTGCTCATAAATTCCATATTGGAAAGTAGCATCATTTCCAGTGTTGAAACAAGCAGTTGAGTTGGCGTCATTGAACCACTGCTGTCTGTTCACTCCACTCTGCCAAGAACCACGCCCACAGTCGATAAACGTATCACAATATGGAATGGTGGATTGTAACAAGCGTCTCTCAGACATTGGTTAACCCTCTGTGACAAAATGCAAGACAATAGAAAATTATACGACTAATTTGGCATTTCAAGCAGAAACGGTAAAATGAAGTATTTTACGAGTACTTCGAAATATTATACATGGTTGTATAAACACTGAGCACATTACATATGAAATTGATTAGGTATTTAGAGCTATACATTTTCCACCCTTCAAGCAAAACATAATCAGAGAACAAAGAATTAAAGCAAATTTGACATGTCTTCAGATGTTCATTGGTAAGACAAAAAGGTATTAGGTACATATTGCTATTAGTAAGACTAGATTCATTGCTATCTCCAACCAGTTTTTGTGTACAAATCTCAATAAAAAATATCCAACTAACCTGTAAGCCAAAGAGATACCAACACGAACCGACGACATGCCCCGCCAAAACAAACATGAGGAGATTTATCACAAAATTAGCCCATGCCGACTCAAATATGAATCCATTGGCAGACTGACCATCGAGCAGTGGTACAAATCTGATGATACGGGGTACATATTGAAGAAGAACAGTGGCACGCAATAAATTCTTAGCATAGTTTGCACTTGATAACCCAACAAATTTTGGGATAACAAGCAGTATCATCACCTTGATGAGGAAACAAAGGAAAAAAAATATTAGTAAGAGATATAAAGACTGCAGCTAGTCCAGTGTATGTCAATTTGTTAATTGAATGGTTGTTGGTAATGAAGTTGAAAAGGAACAAGTCGTCATTTCAGAGTTTGGACAAAGAGCTTTAGCAGTAAACAATTAAAGGGGCATTCACACAGGTAAAATCAGATAACATGCTGCACATACAGGCAAGGTTCATATATGCATATAAGTTGCAAACGGTTGATAAAGAAGGTTCATTGATGCATAAGTTGGAAAGATCTACTATTATATGTAAGAACCAGTTCTTTTGGGGTTCTCAATAGACATCAAGTCATGAACCCAAGTCAAAGAAGTCATGGAGTGTCTTGATATCTACAACACTAGTTAAACATCAATTTATTTATTTTCCTATTTCTTGTTGGCCTATATATGTTGGAAACTGCTCACTGACATATAAAGACAACCTTAGTGAACCAAAAGGGTTCAATAGCGCATAACGTTTTAGTGAAGATACAAAAAATAATGTTTTGGCAGAAGTAAGAAGTCTCCAATCATAAAGAGAGAAAAATAATGCTTAATATCCACAAAAAAAGAAAAGAGAAACAATGATGTGGAAAGCCAAGGCGTCTATACCTGTGGAAGTGGAAGTACCACAAAAAAGTCAAGTATAAAGTAACCACGAAGATAATGGAGAGCAACTTTCTTTGGCTCATCTACTAAATCTCCAGCTCCCACCACTCGAGACTCTGGAGCAACATAAGCTAGTCTGAACTGAAAGACAAATTCCCAGTTACATTCAAGACTAGCCCTATATGATAACCAGTCAACCACAGAACAAGTAGGCATGTTTACTTCTACTCTTAGTTGCAACAAATTGATTCGATGGTGTAACCGAACAAATAGAAATGCAAAATTTTGTAACTTTGTTATTTTATCTATTCCAACGGAAAAACTCCAACACAGTATGGAATAATATCATATACTAACAAAAGAAATTTATCAAATCTTGATGACGCAGTAGCGTGATAAACCAAGTAACAAGGCATAGTTCGTCAGTATAGTGCAATCACTAGGTGAGAGAAGTGCAGGCAGTCAGCATCTGAATATAACACTACACTGATGTGAATATGCAGTTTTCCTTTCCCCTAAAAGAAGGCACAGCTTTCCTGTAAGGAGAACTAGTCCTTACTGCAAATCATGAATCTTATTCAGTACAATTGGGTGTCACCAAATTCAGTATATAATCTAATGGTTGTTCATCAGAAAGTTCAGAATTTACTGGCGAAGAAAGCTTCTCAAATAAAGAATGAACACAGTACTCTTCATATGCGCCCCAAGCCATCGGTATATCATAGAGATCATTCCATCTTGTAGCTACTTCACTTTTGAGTGATAACATATTGTATAACATGCAATGTTTTGTATAGATTGGCAGAGGAGATTGCACATTTACCTGAAGAAGCATGTGCAGCAAATAAATAGCATCAGTCACACTTCTAACGACAGCAAGCGCTGTAGCAAAATTCCAGTTTAACACTATGCATTTGTTATCCTGCACCGGACAAAATAAAATAAAGATAATGTGGTCAGCTCTGGTTGAAATTAATGCACGAGTAGCTAAGATTAACAAATTGCAACACATCCAGGTTTATACAAAGTATGAGATAACCAGCAATTATACTGTCTGAAACCGGCATACTCTTAATAATAATATGTTCTTAGAAAATTGCTGTACTCAAGTGCACATAAAAAGTATTGACATATTTACCTAACGCTGAAAACCTTGTGAAATATTACCTGTTCCACTGATAATAGGAAGAAGAAGAGGGGATCGATAAAAATGGATATCAGGCATGATATCACAAAGAATTGATTCCATTGTTGAACAACCTTTGCATGTGGGTTCAAAATCGGGATTTTTGCAAGGACATCCTCAATTTTCTTCTTCCACCCACCATCATGACCGTAAAGAATATTATGAAGCTTCAAGAAAACGAAGGGGACACATTAATAACATGGTCAACAGCTTTTAAACAAGGATTAATAACTTTAGAACAGGACATATTTCAAGGACATACCTTATTGTCTAAAGCATTCGGACCTCTGCGAAAATGTCTTTTATTTTTACATGCAGGAGGGCAATTGACACAATCAGGATCATCACATTGTCCCAAAGGCCCAGACATCATCAAGTGTTCATTCTTTGGAACTCCTCCATTGTAAGACCACCTACCTTCTCCAATTTCTTCAGGCCTAACTGCCTGTTGCTTGCTGACTTGTTTTCCCTGCAGAGGTCTAGGCGGCCGATCTGGTGGTGTGTCTCTACTGGTAAATGGATTGGCCCCTGCTGGCTGCGTTGGTGGCTGAATAAATAGAGGACCGGTATGGGGCACATATGTGTCTTCTTCATATTCATCATCCCTGACTGGCATACACATTGAAGTACTTCTAGGAAATCTTGGTAGCTCAATATTTCTGAGCAGCATAGGAATATCATCTCTCTCTTGATCAGACATGATTTATCCTGCAACCAACTTCCATTGCATTAGCATATCATTACAATTAAACAAATTCCAAATTTTGCATTGCTCGCCTACCCCTACCTGTATATTGGCAACAACTGCGGTTATGCTCGAGTCTTCATCTAATCAGTTCCCTTGACTTATGAAACCAATAACACAAGGGTCTTGACCTCTGCAAACACAAGCAAATGGAAGAACCATTAATGCGTGCAAGCGAGGAGAAGAACTGCACTAAGATGAACTGGGACTCGGAAGCATGGACCAAACATAACAGTACATACAACTACCAACATCTAATCACTAATTGATATGGTGTCAACATCGAACGATAGTTTAGCTTAGTGTTACAACTGATTGAGAATAACAAATTCGATGATCAAGAACAAAAGGGAATTCGCATGAAGAGAGATTCCATCAAAAGCAACGAAATCTGATGAACCAACAGACGACTAGGACTAACTGAAGAAATTACCACCAGAGCATCCAAAAATAGCCCAGAGAAGAAAACATGAAAAACTGCGGAGCGCAAAAAGAAATATTAACGATATAAAACAACATCTAAAAAAATCAGCTTTCTGATCTTCACTCCTTAACTTCCCATACCCAGATTTGAAGAATGCGTATAAATGACAAGAAATCCACGCAAAACGTGGAACCCACGGCGCCTCCGCTCATTAGGAAAATGCCGCAAACTATTCCAAAAGTTACTCAAAACCCGCGCCGTTCGAACCCTACAGTGCGCCGGAACCCCCACAATACCCCCCGAAATTGCATAAAATTAACAGAAAAATCAACCGCCCGTCCCCTCGACTGCCATTAAACAACTCACCCAACCACATCTTCCGAGAAACGTAGAAAAATGGAAGGGGGAAACGAAGTAGTTCACCTGGAGTGTTCTTCGCGGCTGGAGGAGTGCTCGGATCAGCAACTGCAGGTTGCGGCTGCAATCGCTTTCGAGTTGTTCGATTCGGACAGCGGATGAGAGTGAGCTTTTCTCTCTTTTCTTTTTTTATTAATCCATTTTTTTTTTTTTGGCTTCGCCGCTAAGCACAAAGCTGAGAGAGAAAGAGAGAGAGATGGAACGGGGTGAGGAGTCAAAAAGGCGTCTTCTTGTTTTCTACAGAGAAAGGAAGAGGCGTGTTAGGGTCACTAACTATTCTCTCACTGACGTCGGGCCACGCTGGATGAGAAGAGAACTAGAGCCCACTGGTCAGTGAATTTTATTTGTGAGAGAGATCGATGGAAGTACTGGCCAGGGTGCCACCTGTGGGTTGACAATTGGGCCCACGGAGGCTCTGAGCCCTCTTTCTTTTTCTTTTTTTTTGAGATGAGGCTCTGAGCCCTCATCTAGTCCTCTCGCGAAAACTTGTTTTCTCTTTTTTAGATTTTCTTCGTACCGGTTCATAGGAAGCATGTTTTGACTTCGCTTTAAAAAGTCATTGCCGTCTTACTTTTTCAGTTTTCTCTTGTCAAATTTATAGAATCTTCTAATAGACTAATAGTAAGCGTTTACTACTTGCGTCCTATTTTGCTATATTGACGGGCTTCCATAAACTTCTTTTTTTAAAAAAATCACAGTATAACTCAGACACACAACGCACGCATACTCACCCCTATGAACGCACATATGCAAACCCTACCTCTATGAGCATCTTCGAAGAAGAAGCCGGCAAATTCTCCAGATTCCCGAAGTCACCACTGGCGCCTACCGCTGAAAGCACAAATGCCGTTAAATCCTAGAAAATTCACTCCCATCAGGAATCGAATTCAGGACCTCAAAAATGTTACTCAGGTACCTTAACCACTAGGCCAAGACCTCTTTCACGACGGGCTTCCATAAACTAACGTGTTCTTCCGTAACGAAGATTTCTTAGCGTGTCACTTCTCTCCAAGCATAACGGGGTAAAATCCGAATGAGAGCTTTTCGAAGGGCCAAGCGATACTCTCTTTGTCTCTCAAAGTATACGGGTTTCAATAATTCGTAACATTTTGGTCAAGTAAAAATGATACCTTGTTTACTGTGAAAACCGAGTACAATTGCATAACTCCTTTTCATTTAAAATACTTTTATATAGATATTATCGATCAAAGTTAATAATGTTTGACCGTCACTAAACCCATCAACTCGTATATTATGTGATAGAGCAGGTAAAGAGCATACTGACATAGAAAAGCAAGTTGCCCGCAGGGTCAATTATGATGATTCTTGAGGGCATTATGTGCTTACACCGAGATTGTAGAATTTTTTTTTTTAATCGTGCGGAGCACGCTTTTCATTAAAAAGAAGAGAAATTTATTACAACGTGGTCAGGGCTAAATCCCCTAAGAGAATTAGCAAAAGCCAACCAAACGAAGTTGAGAAGAACTAACAATACAAGAGCTAGGGGTATAACAGACCCCGACTAACCAAAATAAACAAAAAGATGGGAACAAGCTCCCAAACAAAGAGAACCAAACTAAAAAAGTTACACCAATAATGTTGGTAGTATCGTATTTAAAATTCAAATGCGTATGTAAAGATCACCATAAGAAAATGCGCATATAATGAGGAAAACGATTATTTCGGTTTTATTACGAGGTTGCGGATTGTAATTTATTACATTTTTTTAGACGAAGGCAGATTCTTATTCACACAAAATGTTTTGAGGTACATGAAACATTTCTGGTTTCCCAAGGAGCCAAACATGTGTCCCTTGTTCCAGTTTACAAACACTTCTAGCAAGAAGCAAGAACACGAGCCTCATTGTTTGAACCGCTACCTTCATGCTTGAAGATAACCTCTTTGCTTTGATTTCCTTTAGGATCTGCGGAAGCCTGAGGATTTTTAAGGTGACACAGATTTCAGAAAAGCCCCCCGACGGTATGGCCCATTTTTTTTCTGAGGAACACGCACGGAAAGATTGAAAGTGGAAATCAATGTGCTTCACCTGAATTGTTCTTTACGGCTTGAGGACTCCTCAGGTCAGCAAATGCAGATTACATTATCTCGCTTTTGGAGTTGTTCGATTAGACTACTCCCGATGATCGATACCGACTAGTAGTATCGTTCACGTCCACGTCAGATGAAACTATTGAAGAAATCGTCACCCCAGTGCAAATGAAATACGACTAATGCTGCCATATTTTTTCGCACTTTCCCCACGTCCAGGCTCATTCGATGAGGAATCGTTGCCGCCGCCGGCTTTCTTTGCTCACGCCGTTCACATCCTCCTGCTCTCCTGTTTAGTCTTTCTTCCATACGACAACGACTGTAGCGGCGTGCCATGTCCGAGATCACTTTCGAGCGAACCAGCGCGGTTGGTCCGTCAGGCTTGACAGCGAGTTGAGCAGCGCTCACGATGGTCGGCATCAGGGGTCAGCTGAGCGGAGATCAATATGCTGTGACAATCTGAAAAGAGATGCTACTCAAACACCTTAAGGACCTGGTGTAGAATTCTTATCCAAGGCGAGGATGCACTGCAGGCCTGCAGCTAACTGCGTCACGGAGTGATGATGCTCTTCGTTCAGGTAAGATAGTTCTATGATTGTGTATTAGCTGTATTTCCCGCTGTCCTACTAGTGTCAGCTAGCAAAATGAGGCAAAGGGTACATGGAAGGCGTTATCAGGTATTATAACATAAAAATAAATGAGTCTGTTTTAAAGACAGGTTTGCACTGAAGATGCTAACACAGTGCCTGTAGGAAAATCTCTGTGGATGGAGAGCTACTGACGAGAAAACCTCAGCAAGGTTTCATATTGAGCAGCCCAACTGCAGTTTACCGCACTAATGACACAAGAAAGCTAATCACGCGGTGGAAATTAACAGTAACTTGAGATCCACAGATAACATGGTTTTATATAGGAGCCGTCACAACATAATTGAAGCATAGCAAACAGTTTCCAGCCAAGGAAGAAGGGGAAAAAATCATGGTGAAATGTCTTTAGGAGACTAACAGAGTATCAGAGCTAAATATAAGATCTACACCGATAGCATGCTACATCTTTCAAGCCATGATTTTGGCCGATCTCATGTAGAGGCTGTCCACGACCTTCCCGACATTTGCAATCGTTTCAAGTGTGGCAGGGAAGATTTCCTCGGTCTTGGGATCCTCGAAGATGATGAGGCAACCAGCACCCTGATCCAGAGTTCCTGCAAATTTCTTGTCAAGGATCATCTGAGACAGCTTCTTCTCAACATGGTCAATCGGCAGCTCGATCATCTCTGCTATGTGCGCAATCTCCACCCTCGAGTACGGCTCAATCAACCTGCAGAGATTCTGCTCAAGAAGGGTGTCATAGAGCGAAGAGAGATGCCTGTGAACAATGGGATCTTCCTCCAGCTGGGCCTTGTAATCACGAAGGGCGGTTTCAAAGTACTTCAGAGACCTTTTGGAGTAGGCATCAGCCACAGCTTTCATAGCATCAACATCAGGACCCAGATACTTCAGGCCAGCCTTTGAGGAGACTATTCCAGCAACATCATCAGCTTGACTAACCATTATCTTGCACAGAAGCATGTATTTCAAGCTGGAGATGGCCTTAGGGTCGTCCAGTGAACTAAAAGCTTCAAATGCTTCAAAGAAGTAGCTGTAAGCAGTCTTGTAATCCTTTTCTTCAGCATGAAGGATTCCACTCTGCAGGTCGATAGTACCCTGCTGAGATGGTGGAACGTAAATGGCATTGGCTGCAGTTCTTGCAGCAGTCAGAGAAGCTTTGGCCTTCGGTAAGTTTCTCAGAGAGAAATGGAGCTTGCTCTCCAAGAGGTCAATGTCCACAAGAAGCAACTTGTCGTCCAGCCTCCTGACTTCCTTGATAAGACCGGAAAGAAGGTTAAGCGCTTCAGTATACTCCTGGTTTTCTAACAGAAGGGCCGCCAACCTTGCTTCAACGCGCTGCCTAAGGAAGGTACGCTTCTCTGCACGCGTCCATTCCACCATCTCCTTGCAGAGTGAGATCTGAAGACCAGATGTTCCAGGTATCTTGGCAACAGCATCAATGATTCCCCGCACAATCTTTGCAGTCTTAGCCTTGGGAATCAGTGCAAAAAACGGCCTGAGCTTGGTCAAAAGGTTGCGAAGGTCCTCAGCTCTGTTTTCTTTTGTGAGGTAGTTTGTCAGATTTGTAATTGCAAGCTCTTTTGTTCTCAGTGCATCCGCAGAAGTAGATGGGTCTTCAAGCAACCGGTAGAGGATGGAGATAGATTCCGAAGCATCCTTAGCCTCCTGAGCCTTGGCTATAGATTCAGTTGTAGCAGGAAGGTATGATGATTCCATTGAAGAAGACATGATCAGTTCCAACTGCAAGAAAGATGATCACAATTTGTTAGAGAAAAATTCAGGTGCTGGTCAAATTGTGATGGATAATAGAAATTAATAGAATGTGTATTGATAAAAGCTGAAGGATATTGCACACATCATGTATAAAATGAAATCTACCTGCATAGCAACTTTTTTTCCGAGAATGTTACCAGCATATAGTAACTAGAGAACTTCAACAGAAAACTGCTGACTAGTTGCAAAAACTGGGGTATTTAGGCCAACTGGATCATCCAACTACTATGGTTCTTTGACAAGATACATGCTTTTCAACCATTAACTAGATTAGGCCTGGTACATTCTGGCACAGCTATTCCACAATCCACACCTCATGATCATGATACTACCCTTTTGCTGAATAAACACTGATGGTATTGGCCTCACGGCATATTCCCAAGCATATTTTATGCACAGAACTAATAACAGAGGATTTCTTCAAAATCATAATAAGCTCCATATACTACATTTATAGAGAACTTCTACCACCAACATGGCTAACAAGAATACTGCATTCAGGCTACAAGTTCACCCAGCGGACACATCGCACAAAATCCTCTATGTTCAAGTTTGCAAGCAGTATATTAAGTAAGCTAATCATAGAAAATTAATTTTCACTCTGTAGAAGTATGCCAAGGAAGCTGCTCGCAAATAATAAAGTTGCAATGTGTAGATCAGTGTTACTTCGCATGAAACTAAACAATTACATTGCTCAGTACATGTCTGCACGAGAGGAACAAGTACTTATTTGACTAACTAGGTGAAACCTCAGGACCTCAGTTAAAGATGTCTCCTAGAACTAACGAGCTCAAACCGAAAGCGAAAGAAGGGTCCTGTACTTAGGGCAAGAGCACGAACTCCATAGAGATTGCGTCAAAACAGAGTTCTGATTCTAATTTGCAGACATCAGAGTGCTCAATTACATGGATGGATCGATTGGTAGGGAGAGCTGGATGAATCGATCGGTAGGGAAGGTGCAACAAACAAACCTACAATCGGGAGGCACTCGGATCTGATTCTACAAATCCCACGGAGCAAACAATTCAGAAATCCATGGAAGCAAGCTAGGGTTCCGGTTGTCCTTACCGACGAAAGTAGGGGACGCGATCACTTCGAGCTACGGCGGACAGATCTCCAAGTCGCCTCGCCGGCTGAGATCCACCCGGGGAGAGAGGGGGAGGAGGACGACGACGGCGAGGGGACGGCGGCCGGCGCAGGAAACGTGAGGGAGGGGTTCTGTTGCAGATTCCGCTCAGTTTTACGACTTGCAGAGATAGTCATGAGCCAGTCATGAGCCTGAGGATTTTTTTTTGGTTTGAGAAAGCTCACTAACGATTTGGCCCATTATCAAATTGGCCGGGCCTAATTGTATTGGCAGGATTGGGCCAAATCCTGGCCAGCCTGCAGCCTCCTTTTCGCCGGCCATGCAGGCGCGCCGAAAACGACAATCTCCATGGTCCTCGTCGGGCTCTTGCGGCCGGCCCTTCCCATCACTGGCACTACCCCACTCCTCTGCCGCCTCGCCGCCGTCTGCCACCGGAGTCGGGTCGCCGCCGCCGCGATGGCCGGCCTCACCACCACCCCATTCGCCGCCGCACAGATCGGGGGCTTCCTCTCGAGGAAGCCGTATGCGCCGCCTTCGTGGGCCTCGCACCTCTCCCCCATGCCTTCCCATACCTACTCGCTCGGCCATGTAAGCTTCCCCATCTCCACTACCTCACTACCTCATCGCTACTTGCTTCAATCCATGAATTTAGATTATTCAGCTTGGTTAGAATCTATACATGGAATGATCGCCTTATTGTGACCCGTAATTCGTATTTTTCTGATCAAAACAGTTCCCAACACCGATCCACAAGTGGAATCTGCCCAATTTGCCGGAAGGCACGGAAGTATGGATCAAGGTGCGGCAGAAGAGCTACTTTACTTCTAAGTTTCCACCTTTGTACAAGCAAAAGCATTCGAGTCACGGTAGTTTCTTAGTGAATTTCGGATTCTGACGTGGGAAGATTTTGGGGATTTTGCAGAGGGACGATTTATCTGGCATGCAGCTGAGCGGGAACAAGGTCCGGAAGCTGGAGTTTCTGATGGAGGATGCCGTGGCGCAGGGTGCGGACTGCATTATCACTGTTGGTGGGGTCCAGAGCAACCATTGCCGTGCGACTGCGGTGGCTGCTAAGTATCTCAATCTTGATTGCTACCTGATACTACGTACTTCTAAGGTGATTTTGTGTTCGTGTGGCATGGAATCGGTTGCACACTGTGGTATGAACTTGCTTTCGTGGATATTTTTCAGCTACTTGTGGACAAGGACCCAGGTTTGGTTGGCAATCTACTCGTTGAGAGGCTGGTGGGAGCGCATATTGATCTTGTGTCAAAGGAAGAGTATGGAAAAGTTGGCAGCGTGGTAAGCTCTTCACACGTTATTGTCGTAAGTTGTTTTGTACTTCTGCCTGGCCATACATAATGATTGTCTTCTTGCACAGTAAGATTATGTATTAATTTTATTTTTCTGCAACTGATTAATCACTATTTTTGTTGGAGATCCGATCAAGTTACTTGTTCTATATACGTTTTAAGACCTCAAGAGTTAATTTGCACTTTTTTCATTTAAGATCTTTTTAAGTTCCCATTCTTTGGCTATTTATTTTGATGATTTGATAAACCAAACAGGTTTGTTAAACCACTGCTTCTGAACATTTTTTTCTTATTACAAAACTTCTAACCAGAACATGAGTTTATTTGATATAGGCTTTAGCTGATTTGCTGAAAAAAAAGTTGTTGGAAGAAGGGCGGAAACCATACTTGATTCCTGTTGGTGGATCAAACTCACTGGGAACTTGGTAATATCCTAGATTCAGTGACCTCTGTGCAACCTTAACTGCATATTATTTTGGTGTTCCTCCATCCAAGGGTACAAGAGTAACCAGACACATTTTTATTTTAGCGGTATCAAAGATTAGACTGGTTACTATTTTATGATGCAATGCGTCCTTTTATAGATAGTATAAGACTAAGTGTAGTGTGTAAGCACGTTGAAATACGAATCTAGTTATACAATTTTTATACACTAAACATGCTTATAATTTGTCTAATTGTTGGTCAAAGTATCCTAACAGAAATAAAGATTGTATTTTGAAAACATGCGCGCCTTGTTTGTTTCAAGTTACCTCTGGGCATAATATTTGTGGATTGGTGACTATGTTAATCCATCTAAAAAGGAGTGTGTGTGTGTGCGCACGCACGCGCGGCCTGAGAATTGTCTAGGCTCTGGAGCTTGTGGATCCCATCTAAGGAAATAAGGTCTGTATGATATGTCATGTAGTGGTTGGCTAGTGCCATGTGGTAGTGTGACTTATGGTGATGACTATGTAAAGCAAGGTTGAAAGAAAAGAAATGTAGACTATTTAATGGGCACCGTGCCAGGTACATAAGAGTACAAGATAGTACATGCTGTAAAGATAAGGGTGGATTCATCCCGATAGTCTAGCATACTGTCGCCATAACATATTCAAATGAATTCGATTGTGCAACCTAATCTCTAAAAATCTTACTTTTATAGGGGGTACATTGAGGCGATAAGAGAGCTGGAGCAGCAAGTTCAGCAATCCACTGAAGTTAAGTTTGATGACATTGTTGTTGCATGTGGCAGGTATTTCATTACATTCTTCTACATTTTGTAGCAATGTTTCATATGCAGTTCCTATCATGTCATACCTTGATCCCGAGAGTTTGCAAGATTGCTACTTTATGGTTGGAGGATTTTGTATTTAATGCAGTGGTGGAACCATTGCTGGTCTTGCTTTAGGATCAAGGCTGAGCAGCTTGAAGGCAAAAGTATGATAATCCTTTCTTTGTTATCTATTATAATCCTCAAGTTTACAAACTAACAATCGACTTGTAGGATAGGTCCATGCTTTCTCTGTTTGTGACGATCCTGAATACTTCTACGACTATACTCAAGGCCTGATTGATGAGCTTCAATCTGGTTTGGATTCTCGTGATATAGTCAGCATTGAAAATGTAAGTTTACTTTGGAACTATCAATATTGGATATTATAAATCATTTTGATGTGCTGACTTAAAAAATTACATCTATGCTGCTTTGTTATGCCACATACTACAGCCCTGACCACCTTACCTGTTTGGAGATCAGATGATTAGTCTGTAGCTTGTTTTCTTCAATTCATTTAAGTACCTTTCATGATAGGGAGCCTCCTCTGCTCTTTTCCTTTAAAAAAAACTTTTACAGGGAAATCTAATAAATGAAGTCATCCTGTTTATGTAACTTGGTAAAGGTGAACATTTGGCTTGATAATTTGTAACTCCGTTTTACAGGCTAAGGGAATAGGTTACGCCATGAACACAGCTGAGGAGCTTAAGTTTGTCAAAGACATAGCTGCAGCAACCGGCATTGTCCTTGATCCTGTCTACAGGTGCAATATGTTCCTTATGTTTGAATTATTGAAACACCTTTGACATTGGATATATGTTTTGACATCCTGTAAGCTAGTAGCTGATCTTGAAATAGTATAAACATTTTATCTGTCAAGCTTATGCTGAGGGTCCCTGTTGATTTTTTTTCTTTCCTAACGAGCATATCTGTTTCATCATACTGCAGTGGGAAGGCAGCTTATGGAATGCTAAAAGACATGGCTGCCAATCCAGCCAAGTGGAAAGGGCGAAAAGTTTTGTTCATCCATACAGGTGGTCTTCTAGGTTTGTATGATAAGGTTGACTCGTTGTCATCCTTGGCTGGGAGCTGGCGCAGAATGGAACTTGAAGATTCTGTTCCACGCAAAGATGGCACTGGTAAGATGTTCTGATTGATATGGTCCAAATGCACCCATGATGGTTCAGTCTTCCAGGCATTTCACTGTCGTGGAGTACTTACTCCTTACAAACTCACATAAGAACGCAGACGGTTCACAATATGTAGAGTAATTATGCAATTGAAAAATAAAGCTTGTCTTTCTTTCTGCCATTGGAGACAACGCTTCTATATTGACGTTTGGGTACCTTTTCTGCTCTATCTTTTTGTTACACAAACTTGAGTCAGTTATAAAGGCCTGCCTGGCAGTAGCTCTTTAGTACTCTGCTGAGTTTCGGTTACTAGAACATAAATAACTTGTATAAAAAAGCCCCATCGGCGTTTTGATGATGTTCATTCTTCAGGAATTTATGAAATAAACATTATCTTTACCAGGGCAGCATTGCAATGAACGTGTATGAAAGCAGATTCACCACCAGCGCAGGAAATCATTTTGTAGGCATTTATTTACATATTTCATAAGAAACTGCACAAATTTAGGTAGCAGGAAATTCACTGATAACAAAACTGGACGACAGATCCAAGCAATACTACTGAAAAGTTAATTGCCAGAGCCAAACATCATCATTCTGTCAAAATAACATCAACTCAGATATACGCACTAAGCCCCAAATGAGTCCATCACAGAAATTTCCAGCAAAATGGATCAGGCACCGCGCACCACTGTAACGGGGCATGTTGCATTGTTGACGACATAGTTGCTGACACTTCCAAGGAGGGCCCTGCATGAAGATCGAAAGAGAAAGAAACATGAGGAAGCTGTGATTAGCCGAGACTAGGAACTTACAGTTTGACAGAGTAGACGTTTAGGTGTACCTTTTCAATGGCCCTAAGCCTCTGCAACCAAGCACAAAGGTGTCCACTTTGAGATCATCTACTGCCTCACAGAGTTTCTCCCTTGCATCACCCCAATAAATCTTTGCTAGTACTTCCACCTGATCCAATAAATCAACGGAAGCAATGTTTTACCTAATAGCTCTTTTGCATACAATATTATTTTTCTAGTTGAAAAAAAAGCAAGGGGGTATATGATATAAATAAGATTGACTGGCCATGCATACAAGTTCAAGAAATTAAGAGGGGAGCATTTATCTGTCTGACGTGCGGATAATGTTTCCCTTACTATTTCTGCTGGTTGTTTCACAATGGGAGAGTGTTTTTAGGCCATTGATAATCATACAGTTCAGGTGGTTTCCTGAGATGAATTTCTCCCCCATGATGTTAATGTGGTATTATCTCCTTGATATTTGGTGTGAGGATTCCTCTTTTATGTGAGGTTTACGCAAATTATGATAAAAAAACCACACATATCAGCTACGGAAGATCAATACGGTGATCAGTGTGACAGATGAGAATTCTTCCAGTAAAATTCAACTGCACTATATTCAGTTTGTAGCTCTAACCAGGTCGAAAGGAAAATCATTTTGTTCAAACGAAGGCAAATGGCCGTTACCTGATGGCTATTATACTTTATTAATTTATTTAGTTTGCTATGGTCTATCACACCAGGCGAGCACTATGCATATGTTTTGCGGCGCTGCATACTGTTTCCTTTCCCAGCCTGTCCATCCAGCAGAACCCTTAAAACGAGCTAAGAACTGTGCTTTTCCTTATTTTGTCACCTATGATCCCAATCCCAAGATAATTCAGTGAGCAGTTGTAGAGACATTACCTTCTGGGTCTTGGCTGCAGCTTGAAGGATCTCTAGTACCTCCTTGTCAGGATTCACCCCGTACCTCGCCTGCACGTTCATCTCCATGAACTCCGGCAGAGGAATCAAAGCTTCAGATCAGCGAAACAGAGGCAATGGTGCCGTCAGTTACAATCCTTGTGATCAAGCAACTAGAGAAGAGAGCGTAACCGAAGACGATGACGCGATGTTCTTTTTCTATACTTACGTGAGCCGGTGTTCTTCCAAAGCTCCTTGTGGCTGGCATCCGCTCCTTTGGACAGTACATGGACCAGGACGACGCGGTCGCCGGCCTTCAGCAGGTGATCGACCGCCCACCTCGCCGCGGCCTTGCTCGACGGCGAGTAATCCATGCCGATGCCAACGGTGCGCGTCGTGGCCGCCATGGTTGTCTGCAACGTACGCCTCACGCTACGAGTTTTCCGAGGGATCCGTGAACGAGTCGAGGGTGGTGGTGAAGCTGGGAAGGAACAAGTTGCGCTATATGTAATGCTATTTCTGGGAAGAGTCAGGCTTGGGCTCCAAGAACAGTTTTAAAGGCAGTTGGACTCGAGCAAAAATATCACCAGTTGGTGCGACGTTGTAGTAGACTAGGTTCCGCTTTATTCCTTGATGGATTTGGTTTCTTTGTTTCCTATCATTGCCGGGGGGCCACTGCCAGCTGGGCAAAACTGATTGGGTTCTCCAGAAGGCTCTGAACTTGTCTGGAAAACGGAAGAACGGCTTCGTCCAAGTTTAGTAAAACACCGGCTGTGATCTGTGGCCCAAGGTCATTTGCCTTGGTTCCAGGTGTAGTTTTTTCGCCGCGGTTCATGAGTTCTCAGTTGCCAGTTTGCCACAGATGGCTCCTAGCCTCCTTCCCGTGGGCGATCGCATGGAATTCAACCGCAGTGGTATCAAAAATAGAAAATCTCGCTTGCGTAATAGACATAGTTTGTCTCGTGGATGAGTTCATGCTGAACTGCTCAAATCGACCCAACTTGTTAGTAATTTTTGCACTGGCTGAGGTTAGCAAAACCATGGGCTGGTGGACGGGTTCGCAAGCTGGTGTTGGGAATCAGATACCCGGCCTTCTTTTTCTCCGCGGCTAGCTAGTCGCTACAAGTTTGCGTGAAAAGACGCGTGATGATTGCTCCATAATACGTGCTAATTCAAAACGGACTGGGAAAACAGGTTTTGAATCTTGCGCGTTGCTTCGACGCGACACTGGGGCCAACGAATTTTGGTAATCAAAACCGATTATCTGCCGTGCGTTTTCGGCTGTTCTGTTTCACTTGCTGTTTTGCACTCATCCTGCACCACTCTAAACGGGCCGTCTTTTTTTTTTTCTGAAATGTAAACGGGCCGTCCTACTCCTTGCTTTTGCTTAGTTGTTTTGAGTCACCGGGCAAACAGCCGAAACGCACAGCTTGCGGCCATGCCCTGCCCTGGCCGTACACGCCAGCAGCTCAGCGGGAGCGCGGGGTTCAACATGGCGGACGCGTTGCCCGACGAGGCGCGCTGCCTGTTGGCACCCTTTGGCCGCGCTATGGCGAGCGCGAGCGGGCGGAATGCGCCAAGCGATTATTGCAATGCTGCATTCGCCCCCCGCGCATTGGCTGGGGGAACGAAGAATACCCATCGTCACGCCTCGCCACGCCGCATAGAAGCAGAACGCCGACGTCCGTGCGCCCGCTGAAGGCTACCGCTGGGACGCCGCAGCCAAGGAGATCGATGGAGACGGAGACACTGCATCC
This sequence comes from Eragrostis curvula, assembly GCA_007726485.1. Lineage (NCBI taxonomy): Eukaryota > Viridiplantae > Streptophyta > Magnoliopsida > Poales > Poaceae > Eragrostis > Eragrostis curvula. The sequence continues at coordinate 8,304,981 of CM017439.1, read as the reverse complement.
GGGTGCGAGGCGCCTTTAGCAGTAAAACACGTTTGGCCGGCCGTGGCGCCGGGCTCCGGACCCGCAAGAACGTGTTTCGATCGGGCCGGGCGGCGTTTGCACCACCGCGGAAGCAGTTCGCGCACCGGCGATGTACGGGGATCGAAAAGGGTGGGAACAAAACAGAACCGAACGCACCCAGACGCGTCCTTACAGGCGCGTCTCGGAGGGGGGAAGACGTAGAACGCGTTTCCGTGGATCACGCGCCGGCGTCGAGACCTCCCGGGCGGCGCGACGTGCCTGGCGAGAACGCGGGGAGCGCAGCCCGCAGGCAGTCACGCGCAGGGGCGGAGCTTAATGAAGGCCAGAGTAGGCCATGGCCCCCCCTGCTTTGGACAAATTTGCATTGCACAAACAGTATTTTAGCTACTGTTCACCATTTTTTTTGCTTAATTACTGAAGCCGGCCCCCCCTGGATCCATGCTCAAGCTCCGCCACTGGTCACGCGCACGCAGAGCGCCGTCGAGGAGGCCTCGACGGTGGTGGAGCGAGGAAGGTGGAAAGGAGTCCCACTACCGTGCAATTATTGGCGATGATCCTGCCCGCACACGTCCCATCCAAAGGTAGGTTGCCAGAGGCCCAGGGGTGGTCGCTATTTGAAATAACGACCGCCCGGTCGCTCTTTGTAATAGCAACCACCCCGGGGTCGGCGTCCTCGGCGGGAGCAACGCTGGTGTTCTTGTCACCGCAGGCCTTCAACCTCCTCAAAGCGCGGATGTCCTGCTACGCATGCCGGCGCTCGTCGTTGCTTTGTGGCCACGGACGACGGCTGGCCCTGGGCGCCCCGCGCCCGCGCGCCGGGCCTCTTGCCGAGTATGCCGAGAGAGCCAAAGACTCCAAGACGGCGAGCGAGCGCTTGAACTGGGGATCCGTGGGGACCGTTTGGCGCGAATGGTTCTTCACATTTCCCCTGGAAGAAGTTCGGCGGTGCCGTGCGCCGGCTCACCGGCTGCTTGTGCGCTGCGTCTATGGTTGAAGAATGAAGATCCTAATGTAGAAAATGTAGTAATTATTAATGTATATATATGCTGTTGCGATCCTGTTCTGAAGGAACGCGGCCTTAAGCAATCTGTTCGTAGTATATATTGTGCTTGGTACCACTTAAGCTGAGATATGGATGATGAATAAGAGTTAATGTAGATTTAATAAGAAAGTATATCCTCTCATATGTATGAACACAAACATTACATTGCAAAGTAACTACTAGACTACAAAAAAAAAACTGCTTCAGCGGTTCAGAAGTCAGAACTCCAACAACACGAAAGACCGTCTTCACGCACGCGGGAACTCTACTGGGGCAGGGAACGCGAAGCCTCTGTGGTAGAGCAAGTCGGTCATGACGCGATACGCGTGCGTGCTGCGTCAGATGCACGCCGTCCCAGCTGAGGCGCTCGTCCGGCCTCGCGCACACCGTCGTGCCGGGAGACCCGCACATCCGGTCCACGTCAACATTGTAAGTCCCGCCGCCGGCGCCGCAACACGCCTGCATCACGCTGCCCTTGTCGAACGCCGTTGTCTTGCCGGCGTCCTTGAGCATCTGCATGTACGCGTAGAAGTAGTCGGCGTATGTGATCTTCGCGGCGGGGTACGAGGCGCGCAGCTCCCGGATCCCCTCCTGCAGCAGCACATTGTGCATCTGCGCGAACAGGTTGAGGCCAGCGAGGCAGCCGTTGGCGTCGTACGCCGCGGGGTCCTTCTCGTTGGCCGCGGACATGTAGCTGGGCACGCAACCCAGCGGGAAGTTGCCCGGGATGACCAGCCGCGTCGCGCCCATGTCGAGCAGTTCCCTGGCTGCGTCCGTGACGGAACGCACGACGTCCGGGACCAGCACCATCGCCTCGACCGCGCCGTAAGGAAGGCCTGTTGTGTACATCGATCGCCTCTCCGACGACCAGTTGTCTCTGACGGTGGCAAGGCGACATTGCGAACCCATTTTTGCCAAGATAAACAGCCCATCGTGGAACAATAACACATGCATGCCCGCCCGGCCCGTAAAACAGGCTCGGCACAGCAGCGAGCGTTCGAGACACAATTACAAGTCAGTCCATCGATCACCTCGAAGCCGGCCGAGGGGGTGTGCCTCCTCCTGGCCCTCGCCGTCGTGTCCACAGGTGAAGATGAGCTTGACCAGTTACTGCGATCCGCGAAACGCGACGCGAGCAGGAATGACGAGGCTTAACAACTCTGCCTTTGCGCGCGCGCTGTGCAGGGTGGGGTCTCCGTACTGGCGCCGGAACGAGGCAGAGAGAGTGCAGACTAGTCCTGGGACTTGGGCCGGGCCAAATCCGGGTGGGCCGTGGCCCGAACGTTTGGCACGGCCCGTGGCACGGCCCGGCCCGATAAGATTTCGTGCCGTGCCGGCCCGACCCGAGCTGACGGGCCGTGCCGTGCCGGGTTTTCGGCACATCGGGCCGGCACGGCACGAAACTGTTACATGGGCCGTGCTCGGGCCGGCACGGCACGAAAGTGGCCCGGCGGCTCGGATTTGGCCCGGCAGTGTGTTCTTGTCAAGTTCTTTAGTCAACGTTATTTTTGTTATTTTGATTTGTATTTCAAAATATAAACTTGTATAGATTTTGCATATGTGGTCCAAATTTGATGATTCTTTTTTCTATAATCTTCAAAAAATCATCTCTATCATGTCGAATATTTGTATGCAAACTTCCCTGGTTCAATTTTGTACTGATCAATCAATACACTAATAGTCACTATTCACCATTATCTTTACTTTTTTGTTAATCCCCAACCAATTTGAATTTTGAAGTAATTTTTTGTGTGGATGTACAACTTCTACATATCTACACATAGGATTTTTTTATAAATTTTTTTGTGACACTTACACTCATGTATGTTTGAATTGCTCCCCATTTGTCTCAAAAGCTCATAACTTCTATATTGATTAGTAAATTTTGAACACACATTCATGCAAACATTGTTGAAAAAATTCCCCAAAAATTATAGAGGTTGGTATTGACTTGGAACACTTCCACACCAAAATTGAGTTCAAAATTCAATATCTTTTTAGAGATAAAAATTGCAAAAGCTCACTTTTCCTTTGTTTTTTTTTGTCACGCTCAAAATATAATGATTTTGGAACTCAAATTTGATATACACATCTAGTATATCTTTACTAAGCTATTGTAATTTTGGTGGAATTTTTGAAATTATTTTATCCATGTAACACTATAAAAGAATCAATTTAAACAAAAAAATGCGCCTTCTCTATACTGAAAACGCACTCTGAAAGAGGCATCTAACTGAAACCGGGCCGTGCCCGTGCTTGGCACGGCCCGACGACGGCCCGCCGTGCTCCGTGCCGTGCCCGGGCCGCATATTCATCACATCGGGCCGACCGGCACGGCACGACGTGGCACGACGGGCCGTCATGGCACGGCACGAAACGGCACGAAGCACGACGGGCCCGTGCCGTGCCGGCACGAGCACGGCCCGAGTCCCAGCACTAGTGCAGACCCACCGCAGGCGGCGGTGCTCTCGTGCCACGCACACGGACCGCCGGACGCCGACCCGAGCTGCGACGACGTTGATGATGTGCGGACGCCGGGACGTGCTGCATGCCGCCGGGCGGCGTCAGTGCGAGTGGCCCGTACTGTACTGCTAGTTTATCTGGGTACGCGGTTGTCGGGACTACAGTAACATAGGTTCTTGAAATTGTAAAATGGATGTGATTGTGGACATCGAATACGAGCGCAACATGTCCACCGTTACACGATAAAGTATTTCTACCATGTATGGAAAATACCAAGAGCTACCACCAATTATAATCTGATTCTTCTATATATCTGGTAAGAACTACTAGTTTCATTGTGCATCATCAGGTTCTGCCATCTCCGACAGCTACAATTGCATTCTTCAAGGAGGTGGTTCGAGTGGTATTTGCTTTAATCGTTAGGCGTAATTCGTCCTTGGGTTGGCAAGAGCTTCAGTGATGTTCCGATTCCTACGATGGGAGAAGACACATGAGGGAGCTGACCTTACTCATATGGCCCCTTTGAAAGACAATTATGGTCGCAAGTTGGAGACTTTTTTCTTTATTTAGTTCATTTGTTCATCAGTGTGCGTGATGTACTTCTGACGTGAGGGCCGATTTTATCATGGTTGTGTTTGGTTGTAATTTTCATAGAAGCCAAGACCAGAAGGCGCTATAATTTCTTTAAAAGCCAAGGCTATGATTAATGCAATCTTCCCATCATCTAAAAAAAATGTATCCGGAAAAAAGTCGTGCATCTCATGTCCTCTCTGGTATATCAACTTTCTGAGACTTGCATCTGCATGTACTACAAAGCCAAATTCATGATATCCTTTATCCAATTGTTTTCGATCCTGAACATCGGAGTAGGCTTGATGTGCCCAGAACGAACGGACATGCCACCCATTGTTTCCTATGTTATCTATATGTTTTTCACTTTAAGGGCTGAGGTTGTTGTGAAAGTACTCTTTTGTCTCGGAATGATTTCCTTTTAAAACCAGTTTACATAGAGCAAATATCCTATCTTAGTTCCTAGGTACAGCAAATAGACTTCGTTATTTTTGAGTTTATGATGTCTCGTAATTTTTGAGGTTCATGATCCCGTGTCGGGAGTCGTTTTGAATGCTGTAATAATGAACATCTACATGCATCAATCCATGCATAGACTGAAATATTGAAATATATTCCCTTTTCTAAAAAAGGTACATCAAATCTCCTATCTCCTACATAGAGCAAATCTCCTATATTCGGGCCAGTTTTATGGTACTTCGAAAGTCGAAACAATTGTAGATTGTTTATTTTAGCTTGATCGAGCATGTCCTCATGAGTGTAGGAAGATTTGTTTCCAAAGTCGTTGGGATATTGTGATGGAGTGATTATCCATATTAGTTGGTGGAGTTGATTTTTTTTCTCCTTCGACGTGAAACAAAATCAGCCGCCTCATGCACAAAATTCATATGAAACGTGTAGAAGTTGTTTTTTTTCTCGTTTGTCATGAAACGAAATCAACTTGGAAATCTCAAAAGTGAAAATATTCAGAAAGGTGGCAACTGGCAAGGTGCCATTTTTTACGTAGAAAAAAAATCCCAGAAATGCCCAGCTGAAGAATCGGAGCAGGCGGAAATTCCTTTCATCTGCTCTGCTTGTGGTAACATTGTCGCAGAGTCGCAGTTATTTTCTGCTAAAGCGTACTCTGTAATTCTTGCACGGTTCGGTAAATATAGAAAAGGCAGCAGTTGAACCGTTCCAAATATGGTGAACGGTCCTAGAAAAAGCTATGTAAACGATCCTTTTATAGGCATCGTCGAGGGGAGCTTGATTACTGGCTGCTAGTGGTACTACTCCAAGTTCTCAACTTCTCATCAGACCGCGGAAGTCACAGTTTACCCGTTGCCTGGCGTACCTCGTCGTGTTTCAACCATGCCAACCACGAAGCATCTAGCCTGTTCGCCTCGCTGCGACGCAGCCGTTTTACTGTAGCGATTGTTAAAGAAATAATTGCGAACACTGTAACTGTTGCTGAAGAAATAACTCGAACACTATAGCTGCTGCTGAACAGCTGCTGCAAAGCAGAACAGGCTAATCAAGTCAATCTAGCCATCTAGGAATCCTTCAACTCAAAGCAGCCAGACGGCCCAGACCCAGACTCTCACCATAGCACTCTCACTCTGGCTGCCATGCCATCTCATGCTCATGGAAATATTCTAGAACATGCATTAGTTTTCCGAAAGTTTTCACTTTTGAGACTTCCAGTTTAAGCCTTGAATTTGACGCAACTTTTCGTATGCCAAATCTAGTGCATATCTTTTACTAAACACTCTCTGACAGTTGTAACCGAGCCCAACCTATTGCAGGTTTAACAAGGACTTGGTCTGCACTGACATAGTACTTGCAGCAGGCCAAGTTTCTTTGGCCGTCATGTGTCAGAAAGCAGTGTAAAAAAGAAGTAGAAGAGATTTGAGGCTACCTTGATCGTCCCTGCAGAGGCCTCAACCGTAGAGGACAAAAGGAACGAGGAAACACACAAATATTCAGAGGACTCGTTATTCGGAGGAATCTTCTTATGCTCTCTCATTTCTCTTCCTGGTAAACTTTCCCACAATCTCCAAGAGATTTTGTTTTGAACAAAGACTCCAAGCTAGCTCCGCTCAAGCAAGCAGCTAGCGTTTTGGTCTCAGGTCAGGTCATTTTGATCCATTGTTTTCAGCTGTGAAGTTGCTCGCCAAAGCGCAAGGATGCCCGACCACAACAAGGTGAAGAAGGGCATGTTGGCCGTGATAGTCGGCTGCTTTTCATCATCCAAGACGAAAAAATGATATGGATCAACTCCGAATTTAGTTCTGATGCTTTCTTCATGCCTTATAAATGGAAAATAACTGTGATGTGGTGTTGTTAAATGTAGGATGTGTATCGTGTGATAATAAAAGCTGGTGTAGATATCCGGCCGCGTGAGTAGCTAGGCAGTTTGCTGGTGAGAGCGTGCTCTTTTTTTTTCTCGAATACGCAGGAGAGCTGCGTATCGTTGTATTAAGACGAAGAGCGCTAATATAGCGCTTGAGTTTTAGAACACGCCCGTTTTTCGGACGCAAGTCAACGGCTTTTGGCCGCGATTTACAACCCGACACACTCTTAAGCTGACTACTCCCGACATAAACTACGAAGTTTCTTGGCGCCAGATAGTGCCCATAGCTCTGCCTCTCGCTTGATGCTATGAACCACCTCCGTCGCCGTCGATTGCTTCCGATCAAAGACCCTCGCGTTGCGCTCCTTCCATATACTCCACGCCACCAGCATGAAGAAGGTGTTGAAACCTTTGTGCTTTGCGGATGGCTGTTGCGCTAGGCTGTCCTCCCACCAATCTTGTAGCGTCCGAGCGTGACCGAACTGGCATGCGCAGTGCGCCCAGCTTAGCGCTTGCCACCAAACCTCCTTGGAGAAGGGGCAAGTTACAAGCAAGTGGTCGCACGACTCCGGCTCCTGGTCACACAGCGTACAGGCATATATTATTCCCACATGCCTATGCGGCCGAAGGGCTTATCCGGTGGTTCTCATTCGCCACTTTTTCTCGAGATATGGGTAGAAGCCCCACGGTGCATGCGAGAAAATCAGCGTGTTCGTCTCGCTGCTTTGCAGCGGCTGCTTTGCAGCAGCTACAGTGTTCGCAGTTATTTCTTCAGCAGCAGCTACAGTATTTTCAGCAGCAGCTACAGTGTTCGCAGTTATTTTTCTGCAGCCGCAGCTGCAGCGAAACGAACAGGAAAATGTTTCTTTTTGCTGAGTTGTCCTCTGCTGGTCAACCGGTTCCTGACTTGCTGATTTCATGGCTTTGAGTTTGGTATCGAATTCAATGCTCCCAGCCTCCCATTCACCATTCTTGCTATCCAAGCTCGACCACCATCTCCAGCCTGCTTTGCCCACCAATGGAGTCCGCCCGCCGGAGCGCACTAGATCTGGTTCGGCCGGGAAAAGTTCGCCGGTGAGAGCGGCCGGTGGATCTGCATCCGGTCCTCCTCTTTTCCTCAACGTCCTGCAAGTCCCGCAACTCCCCTTGTTCGCACTGGAATGCAGTCCTCGCCACCGATTCCCTCCGGCGCCGATTGTTGACGATGCGGCGAACTCTGGTGGAGTTCGTCCCGCTGAGTCAGCACTCCATGCCCTCCATCCTCGCCTGGTTCGCCCCGGTGTGTTTGTCGGCCATGGTGTTCCCACGGCGGCTTCATGGGCACTTGGTTCGGCCGGTCTTGTTCTTCATCCTCTCGAGCCATCTTCTCGTGATTGCATTTGGTGGCCGGACAACATCTGTCTGACATGGCGCAGCGATGCCGGCCGCTCCCTTCGCTCAAGGATTTTGCTCTAGCAGTACGTTCTCTGCTTCCACCACATTCGCTTCTAGTTTGTTGAGTTCTGGCACGCAAATTGTTCGTGTTGCTCCTTTGCCTGATCCAAATGCTTCATCTGTGAGTGGTTCTTGCGGGCAATCTGCCTTTCCTTTAGTGAAAGTTCCAGAACCACCAAATTTTAATCGCCATTTATTTTTATTTGATTTTGCAGAGTACCATCTGTGCCTGTCCCAAGGTCAAAAGGTTGTGGCTGTATACCTTCTACATATAGAAAAACAGTACCAGCAGTTAGATATGATACACTATATTATTATATAGCTACGAAATAGTACTTAACATTGACTATATCCATACAAGGTGTCAAAAAAAGAAGAGACTATATCCATACAAACCTTGTAGCCTGAACCCATCTCCTTTTGTGTTTATTTGACTTGCTGATTCTTTATCAGTGTGATTTGGGTATATTGGCCCTCCAAACAAAATAGTTTCTGCGTTGTGAATGAGACCTTTTTCTGTGAACCAGAACTTGATTTCCTTCGCAACACATATCCTGCAAGATGAAATATTTGTTAAAAGGATGGACAAAAAAGTATATCATTTTCAACCAATTCTAGTACAGTTTTCTTCTTAATATAATGAAGCGCAGCTCTATTGCGTTTTTCGAGGAAAAAAACCAATTCTAGTACAATGTAACCTTCATCAGCTGATTGATATCCACAGTTAGAACTTGTTTGAATCATATCGCTGCTTCTTTTTGTCTCTATTCTATGTGCCATATGATTTTGTATGATTTTCTGAACTCATTAAGAATTCAAGCAGTACCAGGTTTTCCTTCATCAGGTTTGTTTTAACATTTCCAGAATATGTTGCATCCACTAATTGCTCCAGAACTTCATTATCATTGCACATTTTGCTTACCGAGCCAAAGGATGTACTATGTGATATTAAGGAAAACAACATGACGAGTTACTGCATTCACAGAATCATAGTACTAGTAATTTAATCTGGACAACAAAATGGGACCCACAAGACTAGTTACCGTTTCTAGATTTATCTCAAATTCGTGGAACCAAACAGGAAACAAATAAACAATCACAAACTAGTACTTTAATCTGAGAACAAAATAGGAACCTCATGACTCGTTACCGAGTCTAGCATATCTCAAATTTGTGGCACCAGATAGGAAAAAAATAAGACACATACTAGTACTTTAATATGAGAACATTAAAAAAAAATCACAGAATGAAATGTGAGTGTCTCGGCTACATTCAGTCCTAAGGGAACTACCGTACTGCTAGATCTAAAGTTTAGTTCGACTACATGCCACTTGCTATTGGCGTCAAAGAACAGCAGATGTACATCCCAAAGTGCAGAAGAGGTACCTTCCTCGGGGAAAAAAAAAGAAAGAGAAAAAAAAGAAGTACCTCACGAACAAGCTCCATTGCTGCAGATGGCTGAAGGTTCTTTGCCAGCAATCTGGGAGCCTCCATTGTTGCAGCCTGCAGATGGTTGGAGGTTCCTTGCCGGCGATCTGGGAGCTTCCATGGGACCGGCACCTTACAGCTGAACTTTGCGGTGCAGCTTCAGGTACTTCATGACCTCTGCATGAAGAGGAGCAGGCAGGAGAGCGCGGCAGTGGCCGGCGGCTGAAAGTAGGGGAGCGGGCAGGAGAGGGTGGCGATTGGCGGCGACGGAAACCTGCAGCTTGCAGAGAAGGGAGCGGCTGCAGTGAAGGGGAAAGGCGTCGTGGGGGCCCACATCGTACCGTTTCGTGCTTGTTCTTTTTCTAATCCAAGAATTGGAACTTAATTGCTTCGCATAACCTGTTGACTCGAGTGGGGGCGGCAGCGCCAGCACAGGGTACTTTTTCCTTGCATGCCGGTGCCTTTTCCCGTATCCCTAGAAAACTGGTGAACTGTGAGCCACACGATAAGCCCTTCGGCCGCATACGCATGTAGGGTACAGTAGGTCCTTGCCGATAGTCCATGCCTACGCCTCCGATCATCAGTCCATACGCGCCGCCTCGTAGCTAACCACGTGAAGAGCTTGACCTTTAGCGGCGCCCATGAATCCCATATGCGCGACGCGCCCTGGAACTCATTGCAGCCTCGGTGAAGCATTTCGTAAGCCGATTTTGAGGAGTAGTTCCCATCGGCTGTCCACCTTCAGATAACTCTGTCCTGTACCCCCGGTTGAACTGTCCGGTCCATCAACAGCACCCGTAGGTGCACGTATTCCACGAACCGAGATGACGCCATCGATATCCTGGATCCATCTCCTGTTGTACAACCCTTCTGTGAGAGCGTGCTCCTGTGTTGATCTGTAATCTTGCAGGCAGTTGATCTGTTATAATTCAGTCATCTGAAGATTGAATAAGTTGAGTTTTTTTTTGCTTCATTTCCAGTAAAGAACATTGTCTTTGGTTCAAACCTTGCAAGCAGACGTGAAATGGAGAGGGCTGTACGTATGCAGCACTTGCAAACACAACGTGCACTGGTGTTTCCGTGCGCTTGAGACGCCCTGTTTTGGAACGAAAACTTTTGAGGGATTTCCTTGTGAGTTGCTGGAAAAAATTACATTCATTTCTCAGCCACTGAAAAAATACTTTTCCCTTCTATGTCTTTGCTTGAGATTTTTCTTCCCTTCCGTGTGACTCCCTGCCCTTCAAAAAAAAAAAACCTAACGCTTTAGCATATTTATATTCTTCAAAAATTCAAAACGGATTTTTTTTGAAACTTCAGTAATAACAAAAATTATTTTCATGTGTTTGTCTATAAAAAAATAAAAAATTTAATACTTGATAAATAATTGTTTTGGTCCAGAGAGGAAGGGTAATTGTTTAAGCAAGGAAAAGGAACACTTACTTAATTTTCTAAAAACACTTTTGGTTCTTCTGTGGGTAAATAAAAATTACTTGCCGTACATTGAAACATCTGAACCTTTTTTTTGTGTGTTAGCAGAGATACACACGAAGAATATATTTTGTTGTTTGCAAAGTTTGAAATTTGTTTCCGTTTTCAATTTAGAAGTCCGAGAATACACTAAAGCGTTAAAATTGTTTTGAAGCGCAAGGAGAGTGGCATAGAAGGGAAAGGAAATCTCAAATAGGTCAGAGAAAGGAAAATAATTTTTCTAGTGGCTAAGAAAAGAAATGAAGGTTTTTCAGAGGCGCATAAGAGAATCTCTCAAAACTTTGATTGAAAAAATAAGTATTTTTTTTATTACACAGTACAACTCAGACACTCACAACGCATGCACACTCACCCCTATGAACGCACATACGCAAACCTTTACCCCTATGAGCATCTTCGAAGACTGAGCCGGCAAATCCTCCAGATTGACGAAGTCACCACTGACGCCTCGCTGTCGACGGCCACGTCGCCTACCGTTAAAAGCACAAATACCGTTAAATCTTAGAAACAAGTATAATACAACACGGAGTACGTATCAATTCAGGGCTTCAAGTAAAAACTGGCTGTTAGGCTGCTGTGGTCCAAAGCAAGATCCGCGAAGTGAAAAACGGGACCGCAGGCTGTCGAGTGCGCCTCTGCCAGTAAATACTGCCCGACTACTCTTTTTTTTGAAACAGGCGGCTCGACCACCTTCATCGGCGTTTGGGTTGCTGATCAGCCGAGGGCCCGAGGTGGTAAGCCGCAGGTAGCGGCAGCTCAGTGGCGCGGGCGCACCGTCTCGCCTGTCTGCCAGCCACTATGTACCTCGATCGTCCTCGTCTACGGGCCATGGCCAATCCAATCACCGTCGTCTCATGCAGTTTCGTTCGTGACTTGGCAAAAACCCACCTGCCTGCCGTGTGGCCCAAACCTCCTCGCCAGACTGGCCGCGGTCGCCGTCCCGTCTCGCAGACTCGCACAGACGCACACGGTGGTGCAGCCATGCAGGGCAAGATTAGAGAGGGACCGCGATCAAGGCCGCGTGGGCTTTATATTTCTATGGGCCTCCACTAAGGCGGACTCAACTAAATGGGCTTCTAAAAAAATACGTCACTTCTTAGACTTCGTGGCCCCTGCTAGTCGGGAAACCAAAAAAACACCTTTTCCACCCAACGTTTACGAATCGTACAATGACCTCGATCCTGGTCGGGAGAAACCAAACACCCACCGCGACCACGCCCTGCGTGACTCAATGACTCCTCACCGACGCGGACTCCCGCCTGTTCGCCGGCATTGTCGCCGCTTCTTAAAACTTCACCGGTAAGCTATGTACGCTCGGTCGGTCAATTGCGTCGACCTCTCGGTCTTCGTTGTTGCCGAGAGAAGACTGAAACACCATGTAATTCTCCGTCTCCTTCATTGAAATCGTTCGTGCATGGCTGAGAGCACTTTGATTGCCATACACGGTCGAATCTACTGAACGTTTCAACCAACAAGATTTCACATTTCGTCCGAACAGAAGCTACACCGACTGTACGCAAAGCTCTTTCTTTACGTGTCCGTGTACTTGATTTGTTCAAATTCCCTTGGACGTCCAAGACTCGTCATGTGCAGGGCGTGCAATGCAGTAAGACGGACAGGGGCGGGTAATTGTCACTGAACTTTCTGTTAGAGGACGACACTTGAATTAGCTCAAGTTCAAGAGCTTGAACCTAGAATCGTTCTTCCCAGAATATTCATGCGGGTTTTCGCCAAATTTGCTTCCGCGCGTTGACGGTGGTCGTGGCGTGGCCGCATTGGCTCAAAGTCGACGCGCAGGCGCTCGATCCGTCGCCAGGAACGTCGACGCGGAGGAGGCGCCAGCCTGCTGGTGGCCGCTCGTCAGGAGCACGTCGCCGTCGAACGCAGTCTTTGTCGATTAGTCCTGGGATTGGATTAACATCCAAATCCAAAAGGCAAAATCCAAATGAAATCCAATTAAAAAAAGGCCTAACCCAATCCAAATCCAATCGAGAAGCCCCATCATCCAGTCCAATCCAATCCCCCCCAATCCATCCATCGGATTGACTAGTGCAGCCGTGAGCGGAGGAGGCGGCAGAGGAAGGAGGCTTCGGCGCGCTTTCACGGCCATGGCGGAGGCTTCAGCGCTCGTTCACGGCGGCGTGGAGGAGGCGGCAGAGGAAGGACACCGGGAGCGGCGCGTCGGCGTGCGAAGGGAGCACGTCCACGACGGACTCCAGAGCGCCGCGCCGTTCTTGTTGCCACCGTCCTCCTCCTTGTCACTACTACCATCACCGCTGGTCGCCGAGGACCTCGGCGAGCGCGAGCTCCGCGCAGGCGGCGGCAGCGGCGAACAACACCTTGTTGCAGATGCCGGCGTCGTCAGCGCGAGGTTGTTGGATAATCCAGTTGGACTCGGGCGCTTTGGACTTAACGGTCATGGACATCCAAGTCCATATGAGGTCCAATCCAAGGGGGTCCAGATCGTTTCGTCCAATTGGATTCTGGACGAGCGCAAAGTCCCAGGACTATTGTCGATCGGGCGCTACCACATGTAAATAGGTGACTTTCAGGGTAATCTCCGATACTCTTTAGTCTAACTAAATGAACTAGTTTTCCAAAATGAAGTTAGTTCAACATCACCGCCATGACCCACCGCTCGAGTTCTGCAGCCCGGGCATTATTGTCACCGCAGGCCCTAAGCCTCCTCAACGCGCGGGTGTCCTGCTACGCATGACGGCGCTCGTTAGCGCTCTGTGGCCACGGACGACGGCTCGGTGGCCGCGTGACGTGCCCTTGCGATGCGGACCGTGCAGTCATTGCAGTGGATGCCGAGAGAGCCAAAGACTCCAAGATATATGGCGAGCGATCGTTTGAACTGGGGATCCAAGGTGACCGTTCGACGCGAATGGCTGGTTCTTCAGATTTCTCTTGGAAGATATTCGGCAGCGCCGTGCGCCGGCTCGCCGGCGGGTGCTTGCGCGCCAGGGTGGCCGCAGTTATGGGCTTGTGGTGGCGCACAATACCTGGCAATAGCGCTGCAAGCGGGGCGGGCCCCGCCGCAACGCCGCCAGGCTGGCCCGCGCCGCAAACCCGCACACAACCCGTTTAAGCGCCTGCATGGCGCGGCTGGCGGGATTGGCGGCGCCGCAACCCGCAACAACTCGCGGCAACGGTGGCTGTGGCGGGGGATGAGGGGAGGAGGAGGCGCGCAACAGCTGAAGCCGGCGGAGGAGTGCGATGCGGCCGGTGCACCAGCTCCCTCGCGTCGAGCCGCCGTCCAAGATGAGCAAGCTGCCGCGGCGCAAGAACGTGCAGATCTCGAGCGACCCGCAGACGGTGGCGGACGAGAACGCCTGATGTGAGACGAGACACGCTTGCGGCGGGATGCGGCAGCCCGCCAATAGCAAACGGCGGGATGCGGGCCGCCGCTTCGGCCGTTGCGGCTGATGCGGCGCGCGGCGCGGGCGCCCGCATCCCGTCCCGTTTGCAGCGCTGCTTGGCAAAACGAAACAGTCACTCCTTGAAGGTCGATCGGTTTGGCCTCAATTTACCCAGTAGTCACATGCGCGCAAAGGCCTCAGCACGCAAGGATTCCCTTGCATTTGAACAAAGACTCCTCAAAAGATCCTATAGTAGGCTATAACCTCTTTGGTAACACTATAAAGAGTTCTTTAGGAGCGCTTATTTTTTGCACAAAAGGCAACGCACATCCTGCCTAGCTCCGCTCAAGCAAGCAGCTAGCGTTTTGGTCGAAAGCTTTGTTGTTCTTGGGATCTGGATCCGTTATTCATTCAATGTCAGGTCAGGACATTTTGATCCATTGTTTTCATCTGTGAAGTTGTTGGCCGAAGAGCAAGGATGCCGGACCACAACAAGGTGAAGAAGGGCACGCTGGACCTGATATTCGGCTGCTTTTCATCATCCAAGACCAAAAAAAAAAAAGAGAGATGGATCAACTCTGAATTTAATTCTGATGCTTTCTTCATGCCTTCCTAAGGTAATATTACTGTGATGTGTAAAATGTAGGGTGTGTATTGTGTAATAATAAAAGCTTGGCGTAGATGGCCTACCGTGAGGGTAGCTAGGCAGAAACAGCTGAGAGCGTGCTCCTGTGTTGATCTGTAATCTTGCATGCAGTTGATTTGTAATAATTCAGTCATCCTGCAGATTAAAAAAGTTGTTATTTTCGCTTCATCTATTACCTTAATATTTGGGGGAAAAAACCACCACATTTATTCTCAAAGACTACAAAATTACCACATTAAGAAGAAAAAGAAAAAAAATTACCCTTCACTGCCATTATGAGAAAATAGCGAAAACACCCCATACATATTTCAAAAATTTACCATGACATACATACTCCCTCCGTCCTCGAAATGTTGACGTTTCGGACAGCATGCCCAGGCTAAAAATGAACTACCGGACGTTGTCGGAACGACTTCAATAAAAAAACGGAGGGAGTAAGTTAATAATTACTCATGACTGATGTACGAACTTGTCATATTTAAGTGCATAGGTTAAATTTGGTGTCAGGTCTGGGTCATTGTGTCACAATCG
Organism: Eragrostis curvula; assembly: GCA_007726485.1. Taxonomy (NCBI): domain Eukaryota; kingdom Viridiplantae; phylum Streptophyta; class Magnoliopsida; order Poales; family Poaceae; genus Eragrostis; species Eragrostis curvula. The sequence continues at coordinate 8,289,664 of CM017439.1, read as the reverse complement.
GAGAGCTATAAACTTATCATACACTCTTGGGGCATATGCTCCTGCACTTAAAAGGTATTTTTAGTAATCACATGCAACATAGCATACAATATTTTTATACTAACTGCAAAAATGTGTGGATCATCTTGCTAATTTTTAATTAATAACACTGTCTTTGATTCGAACGTTGCAAGTAGTCATGAAAGTACGTTAAGCAATATATTTAGTTATATGCAGTAATCAGCTAGGCACTTGTCAGTGTAATACGCGTGCACGCAGGTTTCCGTCCGTACGAGGTCCCCTATTTTGGACCAAAGACTTCGGCTAGCTTTTACTGAAAACAAGTATAAACTAAAGAACATTAAGACGTAGTTTTACTGAAAACAAGTACAAGTACAAACTTCAAGAGCATCCTTAACTAAACTCTAACAAAAACAAAACTGGGCCCCTGGTTGACATGTGCATGTGCCAGCACTCTTACAGGGCCCAATCACCCATTTTTTAAAGACAAACAGCATGTTCGTCTCGCTGTTTTGCAACTGTTTTACTGTAGCGGCCACTGAAGAAATAATTGCGAACACTGTAGCGGCTGCTGAAGAAATAACTAGAACACTGTAGCTGCTGAATCGCAGCCGCTGCAAAGCAGCAAGGCGAACAAGCTGAAAAGTTCATTTTACTTCCCGAAAATGTTTTACATCCTAAACAAGATTATGACTCAATTTACTCCACTGGACAATTTTACAATATGCCTTTTATTGGAGTTTCTCTTTTATATCTCGGTGTATAAATTAGATTTCGCATTATGGTAATTGACACAAAAACCTGTGTTTTAAAAATAATTATAAAATATTTTTTATACTATTTACACGGTCTAATAGCAATTATAATAAATACACATAAATAATATTAAAACATATGCTATAAATAGCCTGTTGTGTGAGCTATTACTTAAAATCTGAGCTTCAAATTCAACTTGTATGTCGAGAAAAATCGTGATTGAGGATACATTACATCAACCTAAATTGTTTTGGTAGTAAATTGAGCTGATATTATCATATTACAGGTGGTCAAACAGATTAAATTATTTGTCAGAAAAGTAAGATGTACTTTTCCCTCTTTAAAACAGGCGGCTCGACCTCCTTGATCTGCGTTTGGGCTGGCGATCGGCCGGGGTGGCACATCGTCTCGCGCCTAGTGGCCGGCTACTACGCTGCGTGCCCTCTCGTCCACGGGCCACGACCGTCGACCGATCTGAGTCAGTGACAGTGAGTCACCGTCGTCATGCAGTTCGCTTCTGACTTGGCAAAAACCCATCGGCACTGTGTACATTTTCCAACCAAAGGTTGCGATGACTCGATCCTTGTCGGGAGAAACCAAACACCCACCGCGACGACGACCTGCGTGACTCCTCGCCGACGCGGACTCCAGTCCTGCCTGTTCACCGGCGTCGTCGCGCTCTCGACGGGGCCGATGCTTGAAACTTCACCGGGAAGCTACGCTCGGTCAATGTTGTCCTCCCGGTCTTCGTTGTTGCCGAAAGAAGACTGAAACGACATGCAGTTATCCGTCTTCTTCCGTGTAGTCGTGCATGGCTGAGAGCCTGAGAGCACTTGACTGCTATACACGGTCGAATCACCTGAACAAGCACACGCTGATCGTTTCAACCAGCATGAATTTACTTTTCATTTTCGTCCTAACAGAAGCAACAACACCCGCTGTACGCAATGCTCTTTCTTACGCGTCCGTGTATTTGATTTGTTTAAGCTTCTTTGGACGTCCAAGACTCGTCCTGTTGAGGGCGTGCAATGCAATAAGACGGGCGGGCAATTGTCGCTGAACTTTCTGTCAACAGGACTGCCTTTCAAATTCAAGAGCTAGAGCCTGGAATCGTTCTTCCCTGAATATTCATGGGGATTCTCGCCAAATTTTCCTGGCAAAATCTCATACAATTGCTAGACAAGTCTCAGCGGATGCTTATAGGCGCACTTCTGCATGTGGCAGCCTATAAAAGGAGCCCCGGCTTGCACCAAAGGAACCAAACCTGCCTCGCTCAGTTTTGGAGTAGTCACTTTGCAGAGGTATGCCGCCGTACCTTCTTTCCCTGAAGAGGCAATACTTCTGTTATGCTCTCTGCATGTCTCACTGCACCAGTTTTACGTAGTTTATTTTGAAGATTTGTAGCCTTTTAGGTGTTTCAGGTCAACCTTTTTTTTTTGTCATGTAAGATAATTCGTATCACCCTCACCCCCATACTCTGTTTTTCAGAGCTAGGCACTCGGAAACATCTTCTTGGAGCATTTGAACTCTTCAGGATCACCGATTAGGGAGGAAGGATGGCGCGTAAGCCGAACAAAGTGAAGAAGAGCATCTGGGAGGTCCTCTGCGGGTGCTGTACACCTCAGACTAGAGACTAAATCAGAGTTAAAATGATGGATAGGAGCAACGACGAGGATCTAAGCCAGCCAAATTCTTTCGTACAGGTCATCAGGAGTTTTTTCGGTGGACGATGATTTGAGTCGATTGTTTGATTTATTTTGTGTCAATGGTTATGTTTAGTTGTCTTCGTATTAGGCATCACTAGTATATTCAGTCGTTGATTCAATTTCTGTGTGTCCATGTTAGTTATGATTGCGTTGGCCATGGAAGGCGTCAGTGTAAGCATCGTGTGATAGAGAACCTGAATAAAATTTGTGTTTGGTTACATATCTATCTTGTAACCCAAGATGTGCTTACTATTGGCAGCTGCACCTGGATCAAACTATATGTTTTAAAGCGTGTTAACACTCCTGTGGGGATTCTACAATCTAAATTTACTCTGATATGTTTTGTATAGTGAGCCTAGCGGTAGCATTCCCATTTCTCTGAAAAGATTTAAGTGAACTGGGTGAAGGTTCTCTGAACATGACACGACTATTCTTGAGATTTATTACGCCATGTTCTATGCATTTGGAGAGCAACGACATGTCCTTCAATTGCTTTCTTTCATCAAACCTGTGATCAGGTATTCGGAAATAAAGGGAACAATTGAACCTGTGGTCAAGCTGACTCAAGCAGGCCGCTAGAAGCCTATTACTTTCAACACATTAGATTTGTGAAGCATACAGATACATGAGTATTCAGTTCCTACGTACTCGCAAGAAAGAAAAGAAATGAATACTCGCTTTTTTTTGTCTTATTGTTTCACTTTCTTTTGTTACTATGTTTTTCTTGCATGGTACATCGCAGGTCTCAAAGCACATATAAACTGGCCGTATACGAATTATTCAAAAAGTACTCTTACGTGATTAAGAATTTTCTCTGAAGGTTTCCTGTTCACCAAACACCAGTTGTACTTGGCACTGGTAGAAAAACGAAAAAAATAACAAAATAGGACAGCAGTTGAAGTTGAACCGTTCCAAGCAAAGTAAACGGTCCTGAACTGTGTTCACTTATTATGCTTCAGTCGGGGGAGCTTGATAAGTCGTTTCTCATCAAGCGCGTAAGCCACAGTATTACGCGGTATACTACGGAGCACTAGTCGTGTTTCATGCATGCCGACCAGGAGGCATCAGACAAAAATGCTCACACTCACACTAGCGCTCTCACACTGACTGTCAGGTCAAGTCATGCTTATTGGCCGTACAGAAATACTCTAAAATATGCAATATTCCACTTTTCTGGTACTCCATGCTTACACTTCTAAGACTTGTTCCGTGTAAGCCTTGCGTTGCAAGCACCTCTTTTAAAATTTTATTTCTAAATCGAGTGTGTACTTTTCACTGAACATTCTTTGACAGTTCGAACTGAAACCAACTGCAGTGCTTGACTAGGACCTGGTCTACGTTGAGTTGTGTTTTTTCATGTACTTTTCCATGTACTACGTGCATGCCAAGTTTCCTTAGTCGTGTGAATGTAAGAGCTGTGAAAACTGAACATGTTAAGCTTAGCTTGTTCGTTCTAGCATAGGCATCAGGGACCGGTTCTTCAGTGAATCTTCTTGCGGTTTTCTCATTTCTTTTCCTGGTAAACTCTCCCATTTTCGCCAAGAAGACACCCTATTGGGGAATTGAAGAACCTATAACCTCTTTCGAAACCCTATAAAAAGGGCCCGGGGTGCTGCATTCTTACACCAACCAAGGCCACCACCATCCATCCGTTGTAATATCTCAGTTTGTGCAGTGTTTTGGTTTCAGGTTTCCTCCATTGTGTCCATCAGCTTGTGTGAGGTTGATCGCCTAAGCGCAAGGATGCCGGACCACAACCAGGTGAAGAAGGGCATGCTGGACCTGATATTCGGCTGCTTTTCATCATCCAAGACGAAAAAATGAGATGGATCCACTCCGATTTTAGTTCTGATGCTTCTTCATGCCTTCCAAAGGGAAAATTATTGTGATGTGTTGTTGCTAAATGTATGGTCTTTATTTTGTAATTATAAAGGCTGGCGTAGACCAGGTCAGTTTGCTGGTGAGTGATCTGTAATCTTGCATGCAGTTGATCTGTAATATTTGATTCAGTCATTCTGTAGATTAAAGAAGTTAAGGTTCTTTGCTTCATTTCCAGTAAAGAACATTGCCTTTGGTTGGAGCATTGCAAGCATACGTGAAATGGAGAGGGCTGTATGCAGCAGTTGCCCATATAATACGTGCAAAGGTGTTTCTGTGCGCTTGAGATCCCCTGTTTTGGACCGAAAACTTTTACTGAAAACAATTACAATACAACCAAGTTCAGGCTAGGATATACCCATTCAATCCGTACGAGGTACTAATTACTAAGTATCAATTCAGAAGACTATGCAAGTAAAAAGGTGTCTATTAGGCTGGTGTGGTCCAAAGCAAGATATACGAAATGCAAAAACGGGACCGCAACTTGCAGGTGACGAGTGCTTGCCAATACTGCCTCGCGGCTCGACCATCTTGATCGGCGTTTTGGTTGGGCTGCCGATCGGCAGCCACTACCCTCACGCCCTTCGTCCTCGTCCACAGGCCACGGCCCCAATGAGTCACCGTCGCCGCCTCGCAGGAAAAGACACGCTCGTCGTGAGATCGACTGAGGATCTCACGCCGGCGTTGAGCGCTCCCAGGCGGTGCGACACGCCTGGCGAGAACGCGCGGAGCGCGGCCCGCAGTCACGCGTCGTGGAGAAGAACCGGCGGTGGAGCGAGGGTGGTCGCTATTCGAAATAACGACCACCCGGTCGCTATGACCTCCGCGGAAACAACGCCGCCATGACCTCCGCTCGAGCTCTACAAGCTTGGACGCGTGAGTTCTCGGCACCGCAGGTATTCACCACCCTATCAAGCGCGGATGCTCTGGTACGGCATGCCGACGGCGCTCGTCGGCGCTCTGCCCACGGACGACGGCTCCGATCCACGGCCACGCGCCGGGTCCCTCGTCGCTGACGCCGAGAGGTAAAGATTCCACAAGACGGCAAGCGAACGTTTGAACTGGGATATGTGGTTATCGTTTGGCGCGAATGGTTCTTCAGATTTCACATGGACGACCTTTAAAAAATTGGTTTCTCCTGGACCGTTCGGCGGTGCCTGCGCCGGCTCGCCGGCTGCTTGCTCACCACCGCCAGCTGATGTGTTTCTTGCGTACTCTGTAATCTTGCGTGGTGAATATGGAAACGGCAGCCGTTGAACCGTTCCAAATAAGGTGAAAAGTCCTAGAAAAAGCTATCCCTGTTCAGTACGCTTCGTCAATGGAACTTCATTACTACTACTACTACTTCTTTCTCCGTCTCTAAATATAGAGCTTTCTAACATTCAAATACAAAAATAGTTAAGGTTTTAAAAAACTACCATACACTTCATTTTTACCTCAACTCACTAACCCTCCCACCTACCATAAAATTTGTCTTATCCTCAAAACAAACTACATTTAGAGAAAAATTAAAAGTCCCAAAAAAACCTTATAAAAAAAAAAACCAAGGTAGTAGTTCTCAATTTCTCAATCAGACCGCGGAAGTCACAGTTTACGCGTAACCTGGAGTACTACCTCGTTATGCCTACCACGAAGCATAAACCTAGGAATCCTTCAACTCAAACCAGCCAAACACTGACACCAGCACTCCCACTGGGGCGGCCAGGCCATGTCATATGCTCGTAGGCGTACGGAAATATCCTAGAACATGAATTTGTTTCCCGAAATATTTTCATTTTTGATACTTCCAGTTTAAGCATTGCTTTCAAGCAACTTTTCTGATGCCAAATCTGGCGTGTATCTTCCACCGAACATTTTCTGACAGTTCTAACTGAACCCCAACCTATTGCAGTGTTTAAGGGTGTGTTTGGTTGCCTGGCCTAGCTAAACCCTGCATAGGATCCTACCCAGGCCAGTTTAAGCCAGGTTTTTGCTATGCAAAATCAAAAAAGAGCTCTGTGTTTGATTGGCTGCACTAATTTAGCCTGTCTGGCATTAGTTTTTGTTTGGTTTCCTGACTAGGATTAATTAGAATCACCGTGTACTAGATTGGTGAGCTTTAACTCTCTCACCTCCTTTTCTTCCCCAACTCATATTTCTTTGGAGAATATCATGGAAGGATCCGAATTTTGCCTGAATGAATGCTGCATTCGGGCAATGGGATTTCCGTCCGATTTCGACTGCTTTGAATCCAATCGAACTTTTCTTTTTGTGCGTCATTCATTTGGATTTCCGTCCGCCATCGAACAAATTTCTTCCTTCCTTTCTTCTAATGCTCTGCAATTCGTTGACCCTTTCCTGGCAAACAACCAGCCTGGAATGTGGAGTAGTAGTATAACGCGAAGCTTTGCCATTAAGCAAGTGCGCTTTGCTTTAATTCTTGCAGTAGGATTTGACAGGTAGAATACGTTCGGGAGGCGAGATGTGAAGAAGGTCCATGGCTGAATCTGGCGGAGGAATACCGCAGGAGAGGACAAAATCTTGAGGCAGCTCGCGCGCTAAGTCCGCGCCGCGCTCGCGCGCAGGGCGCTGGTGACGAACGACGAGCAATTCTCCAAGTCCATCGCGCCCACGCGTTGCTGTCCGAGACAGCAGCAGCTCAAGGAGATGCCGGAGGCTCAGTCGTCGTCAGTCAACGGCGCCGGGAAAGCAGGCGCCGTGGCCAGGAACGGCAGGACCAGGACCAGGCGGACAAGATGTGCGGCGTCGTGTGGTGCTCAAGCTTGCGCCGAAGCTCAACCACGCCCTCGCCGAGGCTGGCCAGCGCTCGCGGCCGCCAGATGAGATGGAGCATCGGGGGAAGAAGACGGGGAGGGAGATGGCGACGGCGGAGAAGGTGCGAGTACCGGCTTCACTCGACGAGCTCGCGGCATCACTCCGCAAGGTGCGAGGCGGTGCTACCAAGCGGCGCTGGCATGGAGCAGTGGTGGGCGTGGGCGGCGAGGAGATGCGGTGAAACTGCGCCCGTGAGGTGAGGGGATTCCTTTTGTGCGGGACCCACTGTTAGCCCGGGCCTGGCTCGGTGGAAACGGCCGATCTGTGCGTTTCCGCTAAGCCTGGCTATAAGCCTGGCTAAGAGGCCACTTTTGTATTGCTAGAGCCTGGCTATTTTATTGTACAGGCAATCAAACACCTTAAAAAGTAAAGATTCTGCATAACTAGAGTTTGGTTAGTCTCTTCTACGCAAACCAAACACACCCTAAGAGTCTCGGACTTGGTCTGCACTTGCTTGTGTTTTTCATGTACTTGTACGTGCAGGCTAAGTTTCTTTGGTTGTCGTTTGTCACAAAGCACTGTTAAAAAGAAGAGAAGATAGTAGTGTTGATGTTGGTGAAACATCTGGAAGGAACGAAATCGAAGAGTGTTTCAAGGAAAAGAAGAAGAGTGGGAACATGTGGCATTCAGAGCTAAAGAGGAAATAAACCAATACAATATCGCAAGAAGAAACCCTCTGCTAGCTGCAGCAGAGCAAGATCGGGATAGTGGTGTTGATGTTGCTGAAATTTTAATGATCACAGAGTAGTCACTAGAGTTGCTTCCTTTTTCTGTAACCTGAAGTGCTCCTAGCTCTCTTTTATTTTTTTCGTTTCAGTTTAGAACTCTGTTCTGGCAGCACAAGCTGCCGGCTCCTGGAACCTTTTTATTTTGTACTCTGTCTTTTCTCCTCCTCTAATGAAGTGGCAGAACACCTGCCGATTTGCCCTTCAAAAAAAAAAAGAAGAGGAGATTTTAGGCTACCTTGATCGTCCCTGCAGTCTGCAGAGGCATCAATCGTAGAAGAAAAAACGAATGAGGAAACACGAAAATATTCAGAGGACTCGTTCAGTGGTTCTTCACCGAATCTTCTTATGCTTTCTCGTTTCTCTTTCTGGTAAACTTTCCCACAATCTCCAAGAGATTTGTTTTTGAACGAAGACTCTCCAAGAGATCCTATAGGCTATAACCTCTTTCGCATCACTATAAATAGAGCTTTAGGAGCGCTTATTGTCTGCACAAAAGGCAACGCACATCCTGCCTGGCTCCGCTCAAGCAAGCAGCTAGCATTTTGGCCATTTTCATCCATTGTTTTCAGCTGTGAAGTTGCTCGCGGAAGCGCAAGGATGCCGGACCACAACCAGGTGAAGAAGGGCATGCTGGACCTGATATTCGGCTGCTTTTCATCGTCCAAGACGAAAAAATGAGACGTATCAGCTCCGAGTTTAGTTCTGATGCTTGGTCATATACTGTTCCATTGGGAAATTACTGTGATCTGTTGTTGTTAAATGTAGGGTGTGTATTGTGTAATAAAAGCTGGTGTAGATGGCCGGCCGTGAGCTAGGCAGTTTGCTGGTGAGCGTGTTCTTGTGTTGATCTGTAATCTTGCATGCAGTTGATTTGTTTTATTCGTTTCAATCCTTACGTGGATTAAAGAAGTTGAGTTTTTCTTGAAGAATTCCCTTGTATGCCATAAAAACTTCTAATACATCATATGCCATCATTGTCTCAATGACAGGTGGGATCGACTATGTCATGTGAGTTAGGATGGCATAATAAGATTTTAGTTTAAACCAATGAGGTACAAATCCCCCCCTCCCTCATTTTTCCAGTAAAGAACGTTGTATTCGGTACAAACCTTGCAAGCAGACATGAAATGGAGAGAGCTAAATGCGTGCACATGAAAGCAAAACACAGCATTTGCCAGTACAATACGTGTACAAGTTTTTTGTGCGCTTGAGATCCCCTGTTTTGGAACAAAGACTTTGGCCAGCTTTCACTGAAAACAAGTTCAGCACGGTAAACCATGACATGTATCATTCCAAAAAAGTCAATATATGCCATTACACTATCACCTAACACGCAAAACACAGTCGCATGGAACTACCCACCCCTTACCCGTGACTACCCAGCTTATGTAGGCCTCGGTCCTACTTCTTTATATATCCGCTCGCTTCCTCCGATCCATTCTCTTACTTCTTTACATAGCTGCGCGGCGGGCCTCCCTCTCTCTCTCTCTCTCTCTGGGGTGGGGACGGGGGGGGGGGGGGGGGGGGGGGGCGCTCTGAGTAGGCGCGCAGTGGCGTGGAGGTGGGTAACAAAGTGCGCGGCAGACCTCCCTCTCCCATCCTCCCCTGCCGCAGCAGATCTGAGCTCTTCCCCTCTGATTTTGGCAAGATGCTGAGCGGATCCGGCGACGGAAAGGCTTCATCCTTGGCTACTCCGACCGGACCCTCCCTCCTCTTTAGGGGCGCAGAAACAACGAGGCTCCGCGAGTGGGCATCCACTAGAAGCTGCTCTGAGATGGGGCGGGCGTCCGGACACGGGCTGCTCGAAGATGGGGTGGAGCGTCGCGGATCTGGTCGGCAGCTCCACCGAGGCGGGGTGGGGCGCGTCAAGCGGGGGCTCTGAGATGGGGCGGCGCGTCAAGCGGGATCCCCGGCGACGGTGCGGCGGGCAGTCCGACGCCTATGGGTCCGGCCTGACACGGGTGGTGAGAGGACCATGGGCCCCCCGTTTTCTTTGAGTTTTCTAATGGCTCACCAGTGGCGGGTAGCCTTGTTCATCACTGGTATTTTTTCATTAGCAGTGGAGTAAGCGCCCGTCACTATAGGAGTTCGTTATACCTGTGGAACAGGAGTTCGAAGTATTACTGGTTCCTCCATGTGCGACCTCCATCAAGGGTATTCCGGCTCCATTGATGTCCCCAGCAAAAGCGGATCTGATGGTATGTTTTCCTTTTATTATTCAATTTCTCTTTTAAGTTGTGAATTTTTTATTACGATTTTTAGGAAGCTAGAAATTTTGCTGATAAATGTTTGCCTCGATAGCTTTCAAAGATGATTTTTGGAAAAATTTTCAATAATTTTATAAATGTTTTTTCAAAAATTATTCAAAATGTTGTGTATATATATTTGGATTAGTATTAATAATGCATTAAATAAATGTTCCAACAACCCATATCTTTAAGGATTTTTTTTCCGAAGCATATTTTTTAGGATTACCCACCCCGAAATAATATGGATTAAATAGAGACCAACCAATATAAACACTACTAAAATATACTGCTAAAGAATCCACAAAGATATGGCTTATCTTTGTAGATTTTTTGGCACTATATTTTAGTACTGTTTATATTGGTTGGTGTCCATATCTTATATTTTAGCACAAAGTCTTAATACAACATCAGCTATTAATAAGACATGGCTGGTTATTTTTAATATTGCATGGCTGGTTATTTTTGGTACTGCGCTGGCACTGAAAAAGTTTTGAGTCTTTACCTAGGTAGTAACTAAATGTAGTAGTTGAATAACTACCAACGTAGAAATTTATGGTTGCTGTTGTAGTAAAAATACAGACATACACAAAATCTTACTACAACAGCAACCATAAATTCTCTACGTTGGTGGTTATTCAAAAAATGCACTAGAGGTCCACGAACTTGTTCGCCCGTGTTATGTCTGTATTTTTACTACAACAGCAACCATAAATTCTCTACGTTGGTGGTTATTCAAAAAATGCACTAGAGGTCCACGAACTTGTTCGCCCGTGTTATCTAGGCCCATGAACTTTTATTTTGCAGTTTTAGGTCCACAAACATTTTCGTTTGTGTCATCTAGGTCCATAAACTTTTATTTTGCAGCTGTCGGTCCGTAAACTTGTCCGCCTATGTCATATAGGTCCATAAACTTTTTAAGTGGTGAACAAAACATCCATACCTCTTCACTGAGTATTCAGATATGACATATACACACCATGTGACCTATATAAATCCTACTTCTTAGTGCCCAATTCTTCCATTCACATTTACTGAATCACCTCGTGCCTCCTGTCATTGTTTATCAATTGTCATTTTCCTCCGTTACATGTATGTTGCTTTGAGCTCCTTTTTCTGTTCTCATACACAAGGTTTTGCCAGACCTTGCCACACACCTTCATGGTGGGCTGGGACCCTCCTGGAAAACTCGTGTTCAAATGCTAGTTTTAGGGATGGTCACTGCAGATGCATCGACACGAAGCATGCGAGTACGTTGTTCTCGTGACCAAGGTCTCACCAGCCTTGTAAAAAAAAAAGAATTTTGAACCTAGATGACACAAATAAACAAGTTCGTGGACCTAAAACTGCAAAAGAAAAGTTTATGGACTTGGATGACACAAATAGAGAAGTTCATGGACCTAAAACTGCAAAATAAAAGTTCATGGACCTATATGACACAGACGGACAAGTTCATGGACCTTTGGTGTATATTTTAATCACTACTTAGATAAAAACTCAAAACCTTTGGCAGTCCCAGCGTAGTACTAAAAATAACCAGCCCATCACGGGAAAAACGCACAGCACAAGCACGACCCATGTGAACAGGGTACTGTACCTATGCTGCTACTACAACCTAGTGACAGGTGTACCTCACTGACCAACTGACCCAAGAGACTGTGGTGGCGTTAGTCGCGGGCCCGCTCCTCCCAAATCCTAGTATCCCATGGACTAAAGCAGCCAACGCCAAAATTCGAGACGTTTTTGATGCTTCCCTTTATAATCCCGCCCCCTTCCCTTTCGCTTTTCCACTCTGCAAAATCTTTCTCCCCCTCTGCTTGCGCTGACGCAACTAGGCAGGACTTCACTCCACCTGCACGGATGGCCGCCGCGGCCCGAACACATGTGCCAACTCGCCGGCGAGTGATTGCATTGCCGGCGCAACTTTCCCACGGTAGAGGGCTCATCCAAGTGAGCACTTTCGATCCCCCTCCGCGTGCCATTGCGTGCTCGGCCACGACGAATTTCGAAACTTTTCTAACTCGCGTGTGTTGTGTTTGGTAGTCTTTGGTTTTTGGTTCCAGGAGTTTGCCCGCCGGCGCCAATGTGTCCGCGGAGGCTGCTGCCGGTGCCGGGTCGGACTATTCCGACCGCCAACAGAAGCGGAAGTGGAAAGAGGTGAACTCGAAGCCTGCCCGACGCCCCTCTTGATTTTGTTTCTCTTGTTTTTTTTTTTTTTGTTTTCTCGCTTTCTGTTATCCCCGTTGCGTGGTTGCGGCAAGCTTCGTGAATGTTTGACATGGGAATTTTCACTGCACGGCTGTGCTGGGGGAGAGTAGCTGCAATTTCGGGTCGTGGAATGGGATCGTTTAATATGTTCTGGTGATAATCACGTCCTTACAGCGACGAAATATTGAGCAATCTTTTTACAGTAGATTGATTTTTTGGCCGCATTCTGGGACGTGTTATTTTAATCATTTTTTTTGCTTGTGTTGTGATATATGGAAGCTCAAGTTTCAAGAGGTATGGTCTGATAGTGTGCCTGCCATCGTTGAACATCTGACTGGGTGTTGGTCTGTTGGAGGGATTGTTCCAAGGAATTTGCTGCGGTGGTTTTGTTGTGTCGTAGTATGTTCTTATTCTGTATCCCGATGATCACCATTGTAAAATTAAAAGGCATCTGAATGATCTGTGAAAGGCGGCGTTAGTTTTGTAAACTGATAGCTGTATGTAAAGCCAGTTTGTGTATATAGGTAATCAGAATATACCACATACTTAAAATCAACATGCAACTCTCTTTTTATGAGCAGTATCTGGTTATTACTTGTGTTTTACGTTTCGTAAGATTTATTGTCTGTAAAGTATTTATCGTGCATGCACATTATCATTAGGGCTTCATACACATCCATTCCTGCAAATCTAATATAACGAATGTGAATCACCTAATGAAAAATCTATTATTGTATTTGTCAGTTTTAGATCTTGACGTTTTATAATTTTTGCACTCGCCTTCGTCTTGCCAATGAATGATAATCGTTTTTTGCGTTTTTAGGATTGCCCTGCCCTTTAGTTTGGTGCTTAGAATTTCCCATGGTATAATCTATTAAAAAGCAAATGTGAGTTGCTATATATGATTTTTCCATGAAGTATAATGGGATTTGCAACATTGTTATGTGACTCCTTTATGTAAGGATAATAGCACAAATCGACGACTCGCGGTGTCGCGGAGGCGGAAGCGTTTCGATTCGCGGCGGGCGGCGGCTCCGGCGAGCAGGCAATTGGAGAGGTGCGGTGCTGAGAACCTAGTGGACGCGGCGATGTGGTCTAATTTGGTCATGGGCTCCAATAATTGAGCCGGAGGTAGGGGATAAGGTGAATTTTCCTTTTTTTCATTTATTTTCACCCAGAAATCTTTCGGCATTTTTCGACTCTGAAGGATTTGCCGGTTTAGTCTTCGAAGATGCTCATAGGGGTAGGGTTTGCGTATGTGCGGTCATAGGAATGAGTGTGCATGCGTTGTTAGTGTCTGAGTTGTACTGTGTAATCACAAAAAAAATGAACTCGTTTTCGTGTATGGTTTCCACCAATCGAGAACGCACGGAGCGCGGCTCGCAGTCACGCGTCGTGGAGGAGAACGGCGGTGGAGCGAGGAAAGAGTCACGCTACAGTACTAATCTCCTAGTTGATCCTGCCCGCCCACGTCCCATCCTGCGGTCGCGAGATGCACTGGGGTGGTCGCTATTCGAAAATAACGACCATCCGGTCGCTATTTGAAACAACGACCACCCCTGGGTAGGCGAAAACAACGCCGCCATGACCTCCGCTCGAGCTCTACAAGCTTGGACGCGCGAGTTATCGGCACTGCAGGCCTTCAACATCATCCTCTCAAGCGCGGACGCTCTGCTACGGCATGCCGACTCGCCGACTCGTCAGCTCTCAAACCGATGGAACATCTTACAGGAGAAATCTGAAGAAACCATTCGCGCTTGAGAGTTCATACTCTGTACTCTTGCGTGGTGGATATGGAAAAGTCAACAGTTGAACCGATCCAAACAAGGTGAAAAGTCATAGAAAAAGCTAACTGTCTCTGTTCATTACGCTTCGTCAAGGGAGCTTGATTACTACTACTAGTTCTCGATTTGTCAATCAGACCGCGGAAGTCACACTTTACGCGTAACCTGGCGTACTACCTCGTCGTGTTTCATGCATGCCGACCCCGAAGCATCAAGTCAGCCAAGGAATCCTTCAACTCAAACCAGCCAGACACTGACACGAGCACTCCCACTGGGGCCGCCAGGCCATGTCATATGCTCGTAGGCGTACGGAAATATTCTAGAATATGAATTTGTTTCCCGAATTTGTTTAAGCATTTTGCTTTAAAGCAACTTTTCTGATGCCAAATCTAGCGTGTATCTTCACCGAACATTCTCTGACAGTTCTAACTGAACCCAACCTAGTGCAGGGTTAAAGAGTCTCGGACTTTGGTCTGCACTTGTGTTTTTCATGTACTATTCCATGTACGTGCAGGCCAAATTTCTTTGGTTGTCGTTTGTCAGAAAGCACTGTAAAAAAGGAGAGGAGATTTTAGGCTACCTTGATCCTCCCTACAGTCTGCAGAGGCATCAACCGTAGAAGAAAAAACGAATGAGGAAGCACAAAAATATTCAGAGGACTCGTTCAGTCGTTCTTCACCGAATCTTCATATGCTTTCTCGTTTCTCTTTCTGGTAAACTTTCCCACAATCTCCAAGAGATTTGTTTTTGAACGAAGACTCTCCAAGAGATCCTATAGGCTATAACCTCTTTCTCATCACTATAAATAGAGCTTTAGGAGCGCTTCTTGTCTGCACAAAAGGCAACGCACATCCTGCCTGGCTCCGCTCAAGCAAGCAGCTAGCATTTTGGCCATTTTCATCCATTGTTTTCAGCTGTGAAGTTGCTCGCGGAAGCGCAAGGATGCCGGACCACAATCAGGTGAAGAAGGGCATGCTGGACCTGATATTCGGCTGCTTTTCATCGTCCAAGACGAAAAAATGAAACGTATCAGCTCCGAGTTTAGTTCTGATGCTTGGTCATGTACTGTTCCATTGGGAAATTACTGTGATGTGTTGTTGTTAAATGTAGGGTGTGTATTGTGTAATAAAAGCTGATGTAGATGGCCGGCCGTGAGAGTAGCTAGGCAGTTTGCTCTTTGCTGGTGAGCGTGTTCTTGTTTTGATCTGCAATCTTGCATGCAGTTGATTTGTTTTATTCGTTTCAATCCTTACGTGGGTTAAAGAAGTTGAGTTTTTCTTGAAGAATTCCCTTGTATGCCACTAAAAAACTTCTAACACATCATATGCCATTGTTCTCTCAATGACAGATGGGACCGGCTACGTCAATGACATGGGTTCAGGATAGTATAAAAATATTTTAGTTTAAGCCAATGAAATACAAGATTCTCTTTTTTCCCCCCCTTCATTTTCCAGTAAAGAACGTTGTATTCGGTTCGAACATTGCAAGCAGACGCGAAACGGAGAGAGCTAGATGCGTGCACATGAAAGCAAAGCGCAGCATTTGCCAGTATAATACGTGCACAGGTTTTCGTGCGCTTGAGATCCCCTGTTTTGGACCAAAGCGCAGCATTTACTGAAGACAAGTATAGTACAAACAGTTCAGGCTAGGATACCGTATAAATTCAGAAGACTACAAGTAGATACTGGCTACATAGCTGACACTAATAAATCAATTAACTTAATATTTGGTCAAAAAACATAGTGCCCATGTTTATTCTCAAGGCCTAGAACTTAATGTTGAAAAAAATCACCCAACACTGTCATTATGAAAAATAAAATTGTTCAAAATACCTTTAACTTGTCTTAATAATTACTCACCACGGTCATTATAAAAAAATAGTCTAAAATACTCCTTACATATTTTAAATTTATTCATCATTGCCATTACTATAAAATAACACAATATTATCGATAAAAATAATCGATCAAAATAATAGTGAAAAAAATAAGGATGACAAGACAATAATAATCGACGAGACATTCAATATAGTACTACATTACTAGTCGCAGCGAATCTAGGCATGTTTGAAATTTCTAAATCCTATAGTAGATTGAACTTAGACTCAAAGATCACCATGTCAAGTAATGGAGCTCGACCTTAACAACATCAGTGACGAAATTCTCTCACTTCGTCCCTGAGCCGCGCAAATGCGTAGGTCATCATACTACTCCAGTACTGTCTCGCAGCCGGACCATCATTTTTTTTTTCACGAAACAGGCGGCTCGACCACCTCGGTAGGCTCTACGTATGCCCTGCTCTCGTCCGGTCGTCCTCGTCCACGGTTACGATGACATCGAGACTGGTCGGGACACCGAACACTGACCGCGACCGCGACCTGCGTGCAGACTCCTCACTGACGCGGACTCCTGCCTGTTCACCTGTGTCGTCGCGGACGTACGTCGCCAGTGCTTATACCTTCACCGGTAAGCTATGCTTGGTCAATGTCGTCCTCTCGATCACCGTCGTCGTTGCCGAAAGGAGACCGAAATAGCATGTAGTTCACTTCGTCGCCTTCTCCCGTGCCGTCGTGCATGGCTGAGAGCACTTGAATTGACATACACGGTCGCATCTAGTACTGAGTACTGACCAAGCACATGCTGAACGTTTCAACTAACATGAATTCACTTTTCGTCCCAGCAGAAGCAACACCGGCTGTACGCAAAGCTTCCTCTTCACGCTCCGTGTATTTGATTTGTTTAAATTTCCTTGGACGTCCAAGGCTCGTCCTGTTCAGGGCATGCAATGCATTAAGACGGGAGCGTGCAATTGTCGCTGAACTTTCTGTCAGTGGACTGCACTTCAAGTCTAGAAGCTGGAATCCTTCTTCCTTGAATATTCATGTGATTATCGCCAATTGTTCCCAGTAAAGTCTCGTACAATTGCTAGACAAGTGTCAGCGAATGCTTATATGGGTACTCCTATATATGTGCCATGTCTATAAAAGAAGGGTCCCCCTGGCTGGCACAAAGGCACCAACCCTGTCTCGCTAGTTTTGGAGTCGCTTTGCAGAGGTATGCAGTAGTAGTACCTTCTTTCCCTGAAGAGGCAATGCTTTGTTATGCTCTCCGCATGTCTCACTGCATTAGTTTTACGTAGTTTTTTTTCTATTTTTTTTTTTTTGGTAGCCTTTTAGGTTCTTTCTACCTAGGTGTTTCAGGTCGTTTCGTGTTTGTCATGTAAGATGGAGTAATTCATGTGACCCCATACTCTGTTTTTCAGAGCGAGGTACCCGGGAACATCATTTCGGAGCATCTGAAGGCATCAAGCTCACCGATCAGGGAGGAAGGATGGCGCGTAAGCCTAACAAAGTGAAGAAGAGCATCTGGCAGATCCTCTGCGGGTGCTCATCACCTCAGACCAAAGACTAATTCAGAGTTAAATGGACGGGAGATGTGTCAAGGATCTAAGCCAAGCCAAATTCTTTCGTACAGATTGTCAGAAGTTTATCGGTGGAAGATGTTTTGAGTCAGTTGGTTGTTTGATTCAATTAGTTTTTTTTTTGGAGGGTAGATTCAATTAGTGTATATGGTCATGTTTAGTTGTATTCGTATTAGGCATTACGATAGATGAAATGCGCCCGTATATTCAGCTGTTGATTCCATTTATGTGCGTCCATGTTAGTTGTGGTTGTGTAACTCGTCTTGGCCATGGAAGGCGTCCGTGTAAACATCATGTAATACATATCCTGAATAAAATTTGTGTGTTTGGTTATATATCCATCATGAGTCCCAAGTGAATGGTTTACAATTGGCAGCTGGACCTGGATCAAAATGTATAAGACGTGATAACACTCCTGTGGGGCTTCTACAATCCAAAAATTCTCTGATATGTTTTGTATAGTAAGCCAAGCAATAGCATTCCCCTTTCTCTGAAAAAAAAAATCAAGATAACTAACTGGAAGCAGGTTCTCTGAAGATGACAGGAGAATTCAGGAGATTTATCACGCCAAATTCCGTGCACCTGAAAAGCAACAACATCTCCCTAAATTTTCTTTCTTTCATCAATTCGCAGATCAGGTATTCAGTGATCAAGCTGACCGTTGGAACTTTCAACACGTTAGATTTCTGAAGGATACAGAGACATGAGTACTCTGCTTCTACATACTCGCGAGGAAAAAGAAAAGCGAATACTCTGTTTCTTTCTTACCATTTCCCTTTTTCTTGAGGAAGCTACACATTGAGACTCTTTATTATTCGTACATGGTGCATCGCAGCTCTCACAAAGTACACATGCACTGGCCGTACACGAATCGCTGTCGAAAAGTGAATATGAATTTACTTTGAAGATTTCCTGTTCACCAGCTGTGGTTTGACTCTGGTGGCAAAAGTAAAAATAAAACAGCAGCTGAACCGTTCCAAGCTAGGTAAACGGTCCTGAGCAGAGAACAAGAAAACCGTTCGTTCTCATCAACCGCGGAAGCCACAGTATACGCGGTATGTTGTCGTGTTTCAGACACGCCGACCGTGAGGCATACAAAAATGCCATCAAATTCCGAGCATGCACACACTCACACTAGCGCTCTCACACTGACTGTCAGGTCAAGTCATTAGTACCAAAATATATTCTAAAATACGTGGTACTTTTCCAGATGGTAGCCTTGCGTTGCAAGCACCTATTTTAAAATTTGACCAAATCTAGTGTGTACCTTTCACCGAACATTCTTTGACAGTTCGAACTGAACCCAAGTGCCGTGCTTGACTAGGACCTAGTCTTGATTACTGAGCTGTGTTTCTTCATGCACTTTTCCATGTACTGCTACTACTACTTGCATTACGCCTTTTATACAAAAAAAAAAAAGAGTACTGCTTGCAGGCCAAGTTTCTTTGGTCGTGCGACTGTACGACATATGAGAACTGAACATGTTGAACCTAGCTTGTTCGTCCCAGCATACACCCTGTTCGGCTTGCTGGTAGCAGCTAGGGCTGGCTGAAAGCTTCCTCATAGGTTACTGTAGCAACAGTCAGCGCTACAGTAACCCGTGAAGGATTCCAGCCCAGCCAGTTGGGTTTCCAGCCCAGCCGAACAGGCTGATAGCCGGGCATCAGGACTGGTTCTTTAGTGAATCTTCTTGTGGTTTTCTCGTTTCTTTTCCGGGTAAACTCTCCCATTTTCGCCAAGCACCTCTTTCACCTTCCTATAAAAAGGAGCTGAGGGTGCTGCATCTTTACACCAAACAAGTCCACCAACCCATCCATCTGTTCTAGTAGCTTAGTTGGAGCGGTGTTTTGATTTCAGGTTTATTCCATTGTGTCCATCAGCTTGTGTGAAGTTGATCGCCCAAGCGCAGGCCAGGATGCCGGACCACAACAAGGTGAAGAAGGGCATGCTGGACCTGATATTCGGCTGCTTTTCATCAACCAAGACTAAAGACTGAGATGGATCGACTCTCTGATCCCACTTCCGTTCTTCGACAGGAAAACCGAAATACTATTTCTAGGTTCAGATATGTTTTTTTTTGAACTGAGGTTCAGATATGTTCGTGTGATGGTGCAATGTTTTTCTCAGTGTAGAACATATTTGTTGTAACAGCCCAATTTTGAATTTCTAATAAAACACTCACAAAATCTTCTGAACATGCATGCCGATGTCTTCCGTGCATTTTTCTAAATTTTGAGCCACCCTGCATTTTGTTTCTGTGCTCCTGCGATTCGTTTACTTCAATCTGATTTGTTTTACCACTGAGAAGTTACATTTTTTTTTACATATCATTTGCATAGTCATTGGTTCATACTAAATAAATATTGACTAAACATTCACTTGCACTGCATGTACATGGGAATATTCAGTGGCGCACTTGTAGCCTCCCAAGGTCACCTGACCCACTTGTAGCCTAATCTAAGCTTAATTGCTGAGAGATTAGGAGAGCTAAGTACAGTAGATATTCTAGAAGCCGTCTGTGCATTCTTATCAGCTTGTGCTCTGAGTACTGAAGCATGCAAACACAACACGGCAGTCCTCCTATCTAAAACCCACTCCACTCTGTTCTTATCTACTGCTAGCACATAAGAACTCTCTTTCCTGATCCAGTAAAGCAGAGGAGAAACACTCTTCCTCTTCCCTGTTCTCTTGAGAAAGGCAAGAACTAGATCACATCGAGCTTCATCTTCCTGTTGCATAACACCCTGAGCTAGCAAAACGGTGAGAAACCTATTCCCTACTCCTTTCTCTTCTGTGCATGGCGTTCAATAGCTAGGCCAAGAGCAGAGCAGCCGTAGCATGCTGGACAGCGCCCTACCTTCGCCGTTGCTGCCGGCAAGGTTACTCGCCGTGGCACAAGCTTTGATGTCGCTATTGTGTAGCCTGTCATGTGGGAGCTGATGTTAGTGATAGGTGCCCTGCTAGCAAATGATTTCTCTTAGGTTTTGTGAGAAAACAGAGCAGCAGTGTAGCTCTAATATTAGCAATAGATCAATAGTAGTTGGTCGACAAGCTGCAGTCCTAGCTTTTATTACTTCTCCAGTACATATAAGTGCATAAATAAATAGTTTCACATGGGTTTTAGCCAGCCATGAGTAGAACTAATCATCGACTAGCACCTGCTGTAGTAGTTTCACTGTCGGCATCCGAGCTCTACATCAAAACAGAGCAGGTTCACCTGACTGAAACCATTGTGTATGCAACTCTGTAATTCTAACGCATATATGCATTTTTGTAATGGCCGAACCAACCACTAATAAATTTAGTAGCGGTAGCACCACTATCATGAAGAGGCTGTGTACTAGTTCCACTACAAGTTCAGTTCCAGTTTATATATTTCAGAAAATAAAATACTGGCAACATCCATGGTAGTATTAGTTTCCTATCAGTATGTAGGTTTCAAGAGCAAAGTAGAGCCAGTTAACTAGCCTAACCGTAGTCTGTTTCAGTGATGCATAGAAAGGCAGAGCACCTTCTGTACAAAGCAGAGGAGGGCTACTTTAGAGCTGAATAATCTTTTGACAGTTACATGCCATCACTTTTAGTTAGGTTCAGACTTGAGCACCATACATATACTTATGCATGTGAATGCCTAGAAAATCCTATATACTAATTAAAACATAAGCTAGCCAGCTCTCCTAAATTCTGAACAATATTGTTCCTTCAGCTAAGCTCCAATCCTGATGCTTTAGATTAAAATTTAGTATCGAGTGGAAATGGCCCTGGTCTCCAACAGATCATTCTTTCAGTTAATCAAATATGCATCTTGCTTAATTGGTTAGAAAAATAATCCTAATTTCTATATATGGTGCATGCTATCATATTCTGTATATGCATTCTTGCTTCATGGGCCATGCCAACCTGAAGTCTTATGCCATCAGTAGCATATAGTTAATATACTTAGTGAAATCCATGTTGGTATGAGGGTTGATATCATTCTTATTAGAGATCGTACCATTTGAGCTTACAAATAAATAGCACAGCATACATTCTGTGAGTGAAGCATATGCATCCAGAACTTGACTGACAAGCTGTAGCGTTGCCTGAAATGCTACAGTACAGCACCTATCCATGCATCAAGTTATCATATTTGCTTCTTTTCAGTGCATCATGCTTTGACAAAAATAGTTTCAACTCATAACTGAATATTCCAGGTTTCTTTGGAGTTCCATCTGGTTCTTTTTGGAGTAATTATTTATTATGTCTTGTTCTTATTCGACGCTAGATCGTGACGTGTACGAGCTCGGATTGGGGGCTAGTGTAGGAGAGGGGCAGAATCGTGAAGCGGCTAAGTGGAACGACGACGAGCAAGAAGGCAAGTCACACACCGATTGATCATGTATCACCTATCTTCTTTCTTTAGTCCTTGTGCATTATGGAATTATTGTTAGTTCAGATATGATATGGGAATTGTGGTAGAAGTTCCAAACCAGTGTTTGTGTCACATAGCCATCCTTTCCACAATGGCCATATTTTTGAGAATTCAACCTAGATTGAGCCTTCATCGCTAGATAGATGATATGAACTACAGGTTAAGGTTAATGTTGATTTATTTGGGGGTATAACTATATCATGGTAATGATGGAAGTATGGATTGGGCTGAGGACATGAGTCTCTGAAGTGATTGCGTGCACATGTACCTTAGTGGTTATGTGGCGGATCACGGGGCTATGTCCGAAGCATTTTGAGGAATAGTCAACTGAGCCACGATAAGAACATAATTTGCCCCCATCCATAGGCCCGTTCACTCGGACCTGATTCAGTTATTGTTGTCACTTCACTGACGGTGCATGGATAGGCCGGGGGTCTTTGGACCAGGCTATGCCATGGGTAGGTCTTCGGATTTTTGCCAGCCTACCACGGTATGACCCATGTAAGCAGCGGACCAGCTCACCCTTACCTAGGCCCGGTAAGGACCCGACTGCTAAGATGGACCTCTCTATACCGGGCACGTTGGGGAAATGAAATAGTAGCTTGAGTCATGATATCTCGGCTCCGTACAAGCTGTGGGTGTCTTGTGGGTAAAGTTGGGCAAGCTCTGCAGAGTTACCTTTGAATCATTCGAATGTGTCGTGCTTCCGGCAAATGAAGCTATGTTTATGGGTGACACCAGTTTCATGGCAAGGTAGTACTTACTCCTCGTGGTTTGATGGAGATGATGATGGTGGATATACTTATATGGTTATTACTTGAGATATAATGTTGAATCTTGTTATAAGTAAATAGTGATCTATATTAAACTTGTTGCTTGCATAACCTATTACTTTCAGAGTTATATCTTGCATTTGTTTCCATTCCGTGTGGCTTGCTGAGTACGAACGCACTCACTCTTGCTTCAACATGATCAGAGAATGAGCAGCTTGAGGAGAATATTGAGGGAGACGGTAGCTACCTTGATGGAGACAACTACGTGTTCTAGGTCTTGTCCGCGCTCGAGCATGTCCTGTGGTTGTAGTTTAAGGGCCTTTGTACAGTTGTGAAATAGTTTGGGTGTTTTTGCTGTAAATATAGCCAAGAGAACTTAACTTATGTAAAAGTTTACTATGGTTTGTCATGAGGCTGGTTTTATACTACTTTATGTGCGGCTGACTTCCTGGGCGGTCGCATATAAAGGGGATATCTTCCGGTGTCCCCACATTTGTAATAACAGCTAGTAGCGTATATGACTGGCCACCATGAGTGTGGTCAGTTTGCTGGTGGGTGTGCTCCATTTGATTTGTAATATTTCTTATCCTCTGATTGTGTTGTGTTTAATTTCTTCAGTCCTGTCATGTAGTCATCCTGTAACTTTATATATTACAGTTTATTTGCTTTATTTCGAGTAAATGGGACATTATATTTGGCTGCAAGACGTGAAAAAATAGTTTGATGCAGTGATCGCCTTGGCAATTGGTCGTGCAATCTAGAAGTAAGAGCGTAACATCTAGCGCATCATAGGACTTGTTGGTCAACAACCTTCATTCAAAGCAAAGTAGGTACTCCTCTATGTTTTTATTCCTGACATCAGGACAAACTAATTATTGCAAATTTATGTTAACTAGCTCGTCTTAGAGCGCTCTTAATGGCTACTTCTTAGCTAACTCTTAGAATTGTTTATTAGAGAAAAAGAAGAGAGAGAAGGCTGCTAACTCTCACTACACCATGGCAGACCTATGCCGACAGTCACTACTGTAGGCAAAAGGCGTCTACGCCGACAGATAAAGTGTCGGCAAAGGCTTTTTCCCTACAGATAATTGCCGACACATATGCTGAAGCAGAATCGATAAACATTTGGCTACAGATAATTGGTGAGTGATGAGCTACCTTTCCCTACACTTCACTGTCGCCAAAAGTGTGCCATGGTGTAGTGTCTTCCTCAAGAGGCAGCCTCTGACATTTATTGAGACACTGACATATGGGGCCAGTCATTACTTTAGAGTTGATATGAACTCTTATGTTGCCTCTTAGATGACTTTTATATGACGTGGAGAGTCAATGCCGCCTCTACCTTTGGGGACACTCTTAATAACAAGAACAAAATCCAGAGGTGCTACTGTAGTAGGTTCTTCACTTCAGCAAATCCAAAAGATGTTAAACTTCAGAAGCTGGTAAATGTAAGGATCATAATTCCAAGAGAGAAAGACAAGACGAGTTACAAGGGTTTTGATTTTACACAGTCTGGACTCTTTTTAAATATTTCGGTATCCATCTCGCCAATCAGCATGACTTGCCCGATGTAATCCGTAGAACATTCCATGCACTTTGGCCGTTGAGGCGTTGACACATGAAGTGACGTTTAGGCGACGCTGACATTCCGAGTGCTTGCGTGGAGGTCACGCGTCAAGATTTGGTGGGCCAGACCGGTCGGTAAAACAAAGGACAACCGTATTTGTGTAGAACTAGTAGCATACTATATAGCTATGGGAGCGGTTACAGCGCGTCCGTACGCGCGTTAGGGGATCGCGCGTCCGCCCTTCTTTCCTTTTTCGTCGACGACTACACTTCCGAATCGGGGATCCTCCTCTCCGCCCTCCCTCCCTTCCAAATCGCACCAGAGACTCAACTCAACGCGGCGGCGGCGGCCTCCTCTCCCCATCCGCGGACGCGGCGGTCCCGTCCTCGACACGCCACGACGCCTCCACCCCGTTCCCCGGCGCGCCATGGCGGTCCCTCCACCCCATCCCCAGCGCGCCAAGGCAGCCGGCGTCCTCCCTCCGCCCTGTAACCGGCGCGGCGGCAGCCTGCACCCCATCCCCGGCGTGTCCCGGTGGCGGCTTAAATCGCTTCTGCGATTCAGGCGCGACTCGATGGTGCCTTCACTCCCTCAGCGATCCAGGCACAGCTTGACGCCCGTGACGCGCAAGAAGCAGTTGCTCGTGTTCAGCTGCAGGGCGTCCATGAAGCTGCAGGAGATTCCTTCACCTGCGGCAATGACGTCCGCAGATGCTATTCGGCCACCAACCGGGCATCCCCAAGGTCAGAGAGCGCAGACATTGAGTGCTGATGCAAAAATATGACACGAATTGCTACTCCAAGTATGATTTCTTTATACAAATTTGTTGATTTTGTGTGTTCTGTGTGTACGAGTCCTGAATTGCTGAGTGCAACTGCTGGAGTCAGATGGAGTCAACATCAAATGCAGATTCTAAGCAATCAGCGTATTCATATGTGCATGTAACTTGTCAACTCAATCTTTCATCATTGGTAAAATGTGCTTCAGTAGCAACTCGACAAAATCGATGATTAGATGTTGTTCTTTGCTTCAAATTTAGTACTGACATAGTTGTTCTAACCCCTTGTTTTGCAGGGTTCATGGTTGCTATTAATTTGTGAATCTTTATTTTGCTCTTAGTAGCAAATTACATGCACATTATAGTAGCAATTCATGAAAAGATAAACTGAAAAACAGAGGAGGTAGCAGAGATGCCAACTTCTTTTCTTTTCAGCTTCTTCATTGTTTGTATTTTTCTCATTTTCATAGAACAACTTACAGTAGAAACTTTTATATATTGGCAATGGTAACTTCTTGTATAGTATCAGTAGTAACTTTAGTTTTTCATGAAACTTCTTTTCTTGTCGATGGTAGTCAACCCTACTAAAACTTGTTGCAAAGAAGAAACCTTGTCCCATACACAATACATGGAACTTCTCCACTCTCTAGGCTAGCATTTTTTATCAACGAGAAGTAGTGATTTCATATGTAGTAGCGGTAACAACTTTTCTGGATGCTATATTTTGCTTGTTTTTAACAACTGTGCATTTACATGAGAGCCTTAACCTTCTCTAGCCCTTTTCAATATAATTGATCAAGAATATGGCACAGAGGAATTTACTGATTCTTGGTATTGCTCGCATAATACCTGTTCAGTAAATAACTGAGCATTGGAAACATGGAATCTTAGCACATGGTTGCTCTAGTAGTTCTGTTTGTTTGACAACCCTGTGTGCTGTGCGACAGTCGACAAACATGACATACATCTATAGGAACCAGAATCTTTACTTTACCTGCGTTTTTTCTGCATGAACTAGAAGGTAATCTAGTTGTAATTTTGTTTTGAAAGTAATGAAATTCCAAAAGGATTCCACTGATGGAAGCAACCTGTAATGCCGGTGCAGTAGTAGCAACCTGTACTATAAGTGCAGTAGCAACTCACGTTGTTAGTGCACCATTAATTTTTTTTACCTTTCAATGAAATACATAGTTTCATTTTCAGTTTCACATGAATATTTTTTTTCTTTTTTATGATCAGATTGATAATCCTAATGTTGACATCACACAAGCAAGCACAACTGCAAAGAAGCTTCGATCTGGTCAGAAAGGAGAAAAGAGAATACCTCCACAATCAAGGGATAACACAAATCCTTATATGGCTAGCACACATTCTTTTTATGTATGACGTAGTAGTAGTAGTGATGGTAGTAACTTATATTGTCAATGAAATATTAACTTTTTTGGAGATGTCCATGAAGCAGCAAATCAAACTATTAGGGTAGCATCAATGTTTTAGCCAATGAAATGTCACCGAGTGCTTGTATATGTGCTTGCTAATAGTGGAAAGTAATGTCACCAAAGTTGCTACCAGTGAGCTTTTTTCTACTGAAAGTTGTTCTATGAAAATGGAAAACAAAAACACAGAAATAGTGAAGAAGCTGGAGAAAAAAATGTAGGATGTGATCTTAGTTTCATGTTGTGGCTAAAGCCGGTGACAAACTCTGTGGAGAAGTTCCGTATAATATGTATATGAAAGGTTCTTTCTTTGCAAGGTTCTTGATTGAAAGACGCAACATCCACGTGCATGGCTCTATACGTCACCCTGTAGTGCTATATAATACAACTGCGTAGTAGCAATTTTTTTCACGAAGGTGTAGCAACTTCCAAAACATAAAAACTGTTGCAAACCTCCCAATCATAACATAATAGTAGATATATTATCGAATAATATGTAGTAGCAACTTATGTCATACAACAGAGTAGCAACTTGAAAATAATACTTCAATCATATACGCACGCTTTACATACAAAGGGTAGTTCAATTATTTCTCAAAATATGCTACTACTTCGGCTAGGGCACAATCCTATGCAAGAAAAGCCTTCTGGTAAATCTTCTTTTGTTGACATTGTTTTCCTCAAGCTTGGGACTTCAACCTCCCTTATCTTCAATAGCTTACCATCAGGTCTCCAACAATCCATATTTTTCAACATGAAGACTCCACAAATCATGGCTGCATATTAACAAGAAGGAAATGTTTGTGATTGTTCATGGATAGTTAACTTCTTAAGGGGAAACATGTATACAACATTGATAACATGTAGGTATATTGATGCAGACTTTGTCCTATTGCAAGTTGCTGCTACACATATAATGCAAGTAACTTTTTCCATGGTTCAACAGTAGTAACTTTCAGTTACGAGCACCAGTAACTTTTTCATGGTTCAACTCCTATTGCAAGTTTGCTTCAATAAGGTTGGATGGGTCAACTTAATGTTGAATTAAAAGGAAGTGGACAACTCATTTGCTTTGGAGAGTTGTTCAACCATTTGGCTACATCAATATTACTACTGCTTTTCGGTCAAAAAAAAAAAAAGATTACTACTGCTTGTAGACTATAAACAATTGTGACAAGGAAAGTAAGGGATTTTCTAGTGTTGACTAGAAAAGTTGTTCTATGAAAGAAAAAGGTTACCACTCCTGCTAGTCCAAAAACAAAGTCATTACTGCTAGTCTAAAAAAAGTTGCTACTCCTAGTAGATAAAAAGTTGTTGCTAGTTCAGAGAGAACTTTTGTCTATTGAAACATAAATCATACACTATGGACAAACACTATTACTACAAGTTGTTCTATGAAAATTAAAAAAAAAAAAACAGTGAAGAAGCTGGAAAATAATGTGGATGTGATCTTGCTTTCCATGGTGTGGCCTAAAGCCGGAGACAAACTCTATGAAGAAGTTCTGTATATTCCATCAAGGAAAGGTTCCTTTGCAACTAAAAGTTTTAGTAAGGTTTGCTACTGAGCATTAGAAAAGAAGTCGTTCTATAAAAAAAATAAAGTTCCTACTGCTACTATATAAGAAGTTGCTACTGTTATAACTTATAAAAATTGCTACCCCTAATCAATAAAATATAATTACTGCTTGTCCAGCAAGACTTTTGTTTTTTCTTTTTGTACCAAAAAAAAAATACACTAAGATCCATATATCATGCATAGTATAAGGTTCCTTCTTTCCAACTCAAATGTTTTAACAGATGAAGTTACTACTAGTAGTTTATTAAAAGTTGCTACAACAGAGAAAATCATACACTATGGACAAAAAAAACTACTGCTACACTTGATATTCAAGTACAAATTGTTCTATGAAAAAATAAACACATGACTCTTCTATGGCTTAATCACCAGGGTTTGATTGGTATTTTAGACATCACCTTTGAGATCGAATCATACTGTACCATTGAAAACTACTACGTCAAGTTGTTCTATATGGCCTAAGTGGTGAAAAACTCTACCGGAAAGATCCATAGATTATGTACAGTACAAGGTTCCTTTTTTTTCAACTCAAATGTTTTAACATGATTTAGAAAAGAAGTCGTTCAATGAAAAAAGTTGTTACTGCTACGATAGATGAAGTTACTACTACAAGTCAATACAAAGTTGCTACTGCTAGTCCAAAGAGAACTTTTGAGGTTTGTGCTTTTCCCTCCCGGATGATCATTTCCTCTATCAATAACAATAGAGATCAGTAGTTATGCCGCTATCATATGCTGAACAGAAGTTACTGCCACATCATAGACAGAAGTTGCTACCACATCATCGGCAGAAGTTGCTACCACAAAATAAAACAAAAAAATTAAAAAGTTTCTCCGACCATAACATTGAAAATTTCAGAGTAGACACAAGATATATATATCGCAGAGTACAGATATACCATCATGCTCATAGAGCATAATAGGCTAGATAGATATCTAGAGAACAATATCTAGTAGCAACTTATATTTTATAGAAGAGTAGCACAGTAAAGTTTGATTGGTAGGACTAAATTACAAGTTTGATATTACAAGTTGTTTTATGAAAAAAGCAAACACAAAACCCCTCTATAACATCACTAAGGTTTGATTGGTAGCACCCATAAAGTTACTATCACATAAAATGCACACGTAGCAGCACACACTCATTATGGCCCACAGAAATATGTTACATGTTACTATTGTGCTGAGGTTGACATCATAAGTTGGAGTTGCTACTACTGCTAGGACTGAAGTTACTACTACTAGTTGGATTGAAGGTGATACTGATAGAAAAATCAAAGAAATAACCAATCAATTGTTAGAAATTGTTCAAGAGATTGAAAAGGAACACTTTTACTTTCCTACATGAGATGCATGTTTGTAATCAAGTTGCTACTAAGGTTGACATCTTAAGTTACTACTAATAGAACTGAATTTACTACTAATACTCGGACAGAAGTTGCTACTGGTACGTGTCATTGCTATGCTAAAGGCGACATTTTCAGTTGCTACTACTATTAGAATGGAATTTACTACTAATAATAGAAAATAAAGTTACTACTGAAAAGGTACAAAATCATGTTATTGATATGCTAAAAGGTTGACATCTTTAGTTGCTACAACTACTAGGACTAAATTTACTACTAATACTAGGAACAAAGTTGCTACTAGTGGTAAAAAAAAAAGGTCCAGAAACATGTCACATATTCCTATTGTGTTAAGATTGACGTCATAAGTTGCTACAACTACTCGGACAGAAGTTACTAGTAGTAGTAGTAAAAGTTATTCTATGAAAGGAAAAAGGATGCTACCGCCACTACAAAAGAAGTTACTACATAGTTTAGAAAAAGTTGCTACTGCTAGTCCTAATCAACGTAACAATTTCTGATGTCCATCTTAGCACAATAATAACATGGCGCTAAGATGGACATCAGAAATTGCTACAACTACTAGGACTGAAGTTACTACTACTAGGACTGAAGTGATATTATTACCAAAAAAGCTACAGAAACATTTGAAGAAATAAAAAAGGAAACCAAGCAATTTATATGATTCTTGAGATAGAAATCACATAGTTCATGAGAATTTTTTTAAAAAAAACCTTCATTGCACTCTGGGCACCTTAAAAGTGACAATCTTACCACATATATAACTTGAACTGGCTTACAATCTTTCCTTTCTTAATGGGTGGTTCCTTTGCTTCAATGAGTTTGGATTGGTCCTTTGGTTGCAGTTGTTGCCGTTGAGCAACCTAAAATAATTGTAATGGTTCCTACTGCTAGTCCAAACAAAAGTTGATACTACTAGTAGATAAAAAGTAAAGTCGGTGACAAACTATATGGAGAAGTTTTATATATTTTGAATAGGAAAGGCTCCCTTTTTAGCAACTAAAATGATTTAATAGGAAAGAAAATAAGTTAATTGTTCAATGAATAAAACGTTGTTACTGCAGATGAAGTTACTACTAGTAGTGATAAAAAGTTGCTACTACAAATTAAGTTACTACTGGCAGTTGATTAAAAGTTGCTACTGCTAGTCCAGGGAGAACTTCCTTTTATCAATAAAAGCAGAGATCAATAGTTATTGATAGAACAACTACCAGGCAAGGCTCACGTTGGTTGCCACTGCTAGTCCAGAAAAAAATTGCTACTGCTAGGCCACTGACAACTTTCTTTTCTATGGATGAGAAACTTACACTATGAATAGAAAACTACTACTGCAATTGATATTTAATAACAACTTGTTCTATGAAAAAGCAAATATAGAAACTATATAAGCATGACCTTGGGGGTTTCTATGGGAGATTCCACTGTGAACAATAGAGTTGGCCAGCCGTATGTACATGCTTCGAAGAAGAAGTAAATGTCGGTTCAAATCGGATCGCAGGATTTTCTTTCCTCTTCAATTCTTTCAAACAAGTACAAAAATTGCTACTGGTCACGGTTGTCCCAACAAGCTGAAAATAAAAGAAGAATTTGCTACCCAAACACAAAGGATATGCTACCATGGTGTGTAGAATCTGCACAGTCCAGTTCCTAACAAATTGACTATAATGCAGCGTGATTTCACTATCATGAGATGCCCTTACATCCTAAATTAGATGATGGTACTTCAACAACCGCAATCGTATCAAGAACCATTATTTGACATTATCACATCACTGCAACTTCGAATCATCAATTCTGCATTCTTTGCCATGTTCTCTACATCCACTAATAATGAAAAAATATAGAACAATGGTCTCGGTATATGCAACAGCAACCCGTTTCTAAAATCATGATAGCCAATTCGTCTATCAACATAGCACAAATATTGTCGTGACCGTATACAACTCAGCATGGTACAAATATAGCAGGTCATGCTTGATAATGATACACTTTGTTCCAGCGGCTCCAAGTGAAACTGAAGCTTTAACTGAGAAATTGCTATGTGCTGCATAACCATTCAGAGCAAGTACTAATGACGACTCAACCGCAAATCTTAAGAGCTAAGATGAGCATTTCACCATATGAGCATTCATTCAAAGGGGCCTGAACAGTAGCGGCACTTGCTATGCAATTACAGCAAACACCTATGGCACATCTGTACCAAATCACAGCATACAGAAGCAAGGAGGCAGCACGATATAACGTACTCCCTCCGTTCCAAAATAGATGTCACTGTTTACTTTTAGACATCACGTTTGACCGCTCGTCTTATTCAAATTTTTTGCACAAATGTTATTTATTTTTTTACAACTTATTTTATCATTGAATATATTTTAATTATGACATATTTGTTTTTATATTTGAATAAATTTTTTGAATAAGACGAGCGGTCAAACGTGATGTCTAAAAATCAACAGCGACATCTATTTCTGAACGGAGGGAGTAGGACTGAGGAGAGGTACCTATCGCCTTCATCCTAAACCACGGCTCATTAATTGCATTGCCAGCGTGCGGAGCCGAGCTCGTCCTTGCAGCCACAGACGAGCCGTATTAGCTGGGACCTTGGCGCCTCTAGCATGTCGCCCTCAGCGCCGAGGTGGCAGATCTGACACCCCGCCCCAGGGCCCTCCGCCAGCCGTGGCGCCTTATCGACAACGTCGAGGTCCACCGCATCCGTCGGGACAGCAGAAAGCGGCGAAGCGCCGGGCGCCATGGGCTCGGCGGCTGCCGCATCTCGTCGCATGCGTCGAGGCGGGTCAAGCCGGTGGCGGGGGCTGCTTCGAAGGGTTGGCGGCTGTGGACAAAGCGGAGGAGGCCGGCAGTGGCAAAGGTCGCGGACCTGGACGTCGCCGCACATAGGTCGCCGGAGACGACCTGGCAGCCGCCAGGCTCATCGCAAGTAGAGCGACGCCCCCACCAACGAGCGATTGTTTGGACTTTGGGGTCGGGGGGCGCAGAGACGTTGTTGGCTTGGGCTAGGCCCACGCGTGAGGGAGGCCAGGCCGTGCGAGCAAGGGACGCGCGTTAGCACTCCAGCGCGTACGGATGCGGAATAGAGTTTCCGTATAGCTATCCTAAAAAAAAAAGTAGTAGCATATGCTCAACTTTAAGACTTATTAGGAGCACAATGCAATTACGCCGTAAAAGCATCAAGATTATCAAGCAAGCGTACCATACACGCGCTGGTTCAAATGTCACCTCACACGGCACCATGCACAACGGTCACCAAAGCAAAGAAGTTCCCATGCATGCATGGACGGTACAGCCGTACAGGCACTTTTTTTTTTTTTTTTGGTTGTTGCCTGTGAAATGTGGCGAAGGCACAGATCAACACACGCGAACTTGCCATGCGCATATGTGCAGAGTGATGAAAAGCTGCCAGTTTGATCGGGCGGCCATTTCCTGTCCGAACTACAGAAAGGAACTGCACGTCCCTCCCATGTGGCCACCTCGGCACTTCACTGCGATACGCTGCTACGCGTTTCTCCTGATATGTGGAGAACGTACGTGCAAAAACGTGAGAACTTTCAGTCCACATGTGCGGTGAAACGCTCTTGAACTTTTCCATCGGGTGGCCTGAAGGAACCGTGCTTCCTTCACGCCAGCGAGAGGCCGGCGCTAAGAATTTCTCTAGCTTGTACCCCGAAACTGGCGTGAATTGTCTCCACATTTTCGGTGAAATTAGTTTAGCCGAGCCCGCGAGCGGGGTATTTATACGTCGCGATCCATGCGAGGTTGGTAAAGCTAGTGAAAGCAGCTGCAGCTAGCGGGTGCAGTGAGCGGCTGCTTGTCTCGTCGCAGTCCTTTCAGTGAGTTGGCAAGCTCGCTCGCCATGGAGGGAGCTCCTCCTCAGGGACAGGGCTCGCGCCGCGTGGGAGACGAGACGATGACGCAGAGGCAGAGCAACCCGGCGCCGCAACGCGGGGGAGTCAAGAAGGGGATCTGGAGGCTCCTCTGCTTTTGCTGCGTTTGTGCGAAAGGCTAGGTCTCGGTCGATGCAAATGAGCCCGTTCATCATGTCTGCGTCGTCATGCATGTCGCATTAATCCATACGCTGAATCTCGTCATTTGTGTCGTTCTCATTCTCCCCCTGAACATGTTTGTGCATTAGTAGTGTTGTTGAAAGCTGAGTCCAGAAGCAGTTGTTATCAGGACGGAATCATTTCCGGGAAAATTATGATTGTGTGTAAGCATTTCGTTCTTATAATTATTCCTCGTATGTAGTAATGCATTGTTAGTATCAGCCCATCATCACTTTATGATGATAACAGGTCGATCGACGCAATTCACGCTCAATTCACTTGGTGTACAAGTGACGTGCTTCCGTTTGCAACATTTTCAGTCCGGCCAAAGGTTGCTTCCCTTTACAAATCTTGTAAACGTGATTGCTCTTTAGTACTTTGGAGGGGGCGAGCTCGCGTTCCAGCGATTCTCCTACAGGTGCCAGCGGTGGCAGACTCGTTTCAGCGGAAGACGCATCACCGTGCGCTGCTGTGCTCCTCCGCCTCCGCCGAGGTGGGGATGAAAATGGCCAAGCCTCGGACGGCCGGACGCGGTGCCGACCGCCGATCCCTCCCGCTCATCCCACGTCCGCGCGTCGGCTGATACGAGACAGGCCCGCAGTGCGCATGCAGCCGGCGAGCCGGCGCGCGGCAAAGCCGAACATCTTCCAGGAGAAATCTGAAGAACCATTCGCGCCAAACAGTCGCCACTCGGATTCCCAGTTCAAACGCTCGCTCGCCGTCGGCGCCAGCGACGAGGGACCCGGCGCGCGGCCACGGCGGAGCCGTCGTCCGTGGGCAGAACTCCGACGAGCGCGTCGGCATGCCGTAGCAGAACATCCGCGCTTGAGAAGGTTGAAGGCCTGCGGCACCGAGAAGCGCGCTTGTAGACCTCGAGCGGAGGTCATGGCGGCGGCGTTTTTTTGGGCGAGGACGCGGACCCGGGGGGGACCCGGGGTCGTTATTTCGAATAGCGTCCACCCCCTGGGCATCTCGCGACCGCTGGATGGGACGCGTGCGGACAGGATCAACGGGGATATTTGTACTGTAGCGCGACCCTTTCCCCGCTCCACCGCCCTTCTCCTCCACGACGACGCGCTGAGCGCCGTCTTGCAGCCCCGGCGTGCGCATGACTGCGGGCTGCGCTCCGCAGGTTCTCTCCAGGCACGTCGCACCGCCGGCCGGGAACGCTCGACGCCGGCGCGTGATCCTTGGTCGACCTCACGACGGCGTGTCTTTTCCTGCGAGGCGGCGGCATCCCGTGTCGTAGAGCCAGCGACAACGGCTGCTTTCGACGGCGACGTGGTCCTGACGACTGGCCACCGCCCACCAACAGGCGTCGACGTTCTTGGCAGTGGATCGAGCGCCTGCACATCGACGTTGAGCCAGCGTCGCCGTCAACGCGCGGCTGCCGCGCTCTTCCAGCTAGGGCGTGTTCTGATCTTCGCCGGCAGGGAAGCAGGGGAGGATTGACCACGGCGAATGCTGGCCGGCCGTTGGGTGGCCTTGCCGAGAGCATAGCGGAGCGAGGACATCTGCTGGGTAGAGAGCTCAGGCTGCTCAGCAGATCGATGGGTGTTCGCTGTTGAATTAGCTTCCAGCCCCCAGGTCTGTTCCCGTCACGTTCCGACCGATTAGCGCACGTTTCCTGCTCATGTACGAGAGATCTCCACCCAGTTAAGGAATCACGATGCCGATCGACGTCCGGACCGGTGATGTGGGCAAGGCCACGGTGGACAACGACGCGCATGGCTCTCGTGCTGTGCGGCGAGGTGGGCACGAACGCGGAAACCGTCCCCTCCGCCCACCGCAACCGGAAGCCGCTCTCCGCCCACCCCCCCTGCGCGCGGCATCGATTCGGCCCAATCAGCCCACCTCGGCCTTTTTCTCCTTCTTCATCGACGCGCCGCCGCACGCCCGCGCCGCCCTCGCCTGCTCCTTTGCGCCTGCGCTTGCTCTGCCGCGCCCTCGCCGACCTCGACGCATGGCTTGGTGCCTGCTCCCCTGCTCGGCGTCCTCCCTCGCTGCCCCCTCTTCCTCTTTCTTCCCAGCCATCGTGCCCTGTACACCACTTCGGCGTCGCTCCGGCTGGAACAATTTGTTCCCAATTGTTGGAACATTTGTTCCAATGTACTAGAACAAATGTTCCCCATTGCTGGAACATTTGTTCCAATGTACTAGAACAAATGTTCCCCATTGCTGGAATAATTGTTCCTAATTGTTGGAACAATTTGTTCCATGTATTGAAACAATTGTGCCCAATCGATGGAACAATGGTTCTGATCCGGCGGCACGCAGGCAAATCGTGTCGACGTGAAGGCGTGCGGCGGCGCGTGGAGGCGAGGAAGCGGAGCTAGCTGCTGCGGTGAGCTCGCGAGGCAGACAGGGGCGTTGGGGGGGCGAGGTGGCGCAGACGGGCGAGCTTTGCTTGAGGTTGAAGAAGACCTGAGGCGGGCCACGAACTTGCTGGGCCGCTATGGGCCAGATGCTGCATCGGGTGGGGGTGGGCGAAGGAGGGTGCCTGGTTGAACAGGGCGGAAGGGAGAGCGCCCCGGCACGAACGCGTGGCGGACTCCTCCCGTTCGCGTACGTGACAGGAAGCGCCTCGTCAGGCACAGCGTCCGCCATGCAGTACGTGTTAAACCCAACAACGCAGCTGAGCTTCTGGTGGACTGGGAGGTCACAAACGAGAGAGCCCGCTACGCCGTTGCTCGATCGGGTCGTCCTTGGCCCCAGTCCGCAACCAACTGCGCACCAGTCCGTGGATAACGATCGAACCGCGCAGCAGCGGCAGAGACAAACAAACAAACCGAATCCTTGTATCTGCGTTCGGTCGCCGCGCCCTCGTATATGCGTTGCACCGCAAGGGAGGAGCCAGCGGCCGGCTCTGCGCAGGTTGGGTTGCAGCTCAGGACGCGACATCACATCCACACATTGCTTATGATAGTTTTCCTTGAGCTTCAAATCGCCCTGTTTTAGACCAAGGACTCGTTAATTGGTCAACCTTCATTCAAAGCAACTAGGTACTCCCGTCCTATATTTTTTTGCCCCCCCCCCCCCCCCCCCCCAACACGTTAGCTTGTCGTAACAAACAAGAATAAAAAACCAGAGGTACGGTAGTCAGGGGCGGAGCCAGGGGGGGGGGGGGGGGGGGCAAACGTGCTGTAGCTAATTAATATTAATAATCTGGCACTTAGCAAATTAGATTAGTTACTAAGAATAGCTCTGCCCATAACAAATTAAGCAGCTAGTAACACTGTAGTGACCAAGAGATACGTACGTATGATTGTTTTTCTCAACAAACGATACATTTGTTTCAATTTTGGTATATGGTTTGCTTGCCCACCCCCCTCCCCCCCCCCCCCCCCCCCCCCCCCCCTCTCCCCAGCATCATGTTATCCTAGCTCCGCCACTGACCCTAGTAGGTTCGTCAGTCCAGCATAATATCTCCAAAAGATATTACTAAAATTTATAAGCTGGTAAATGTAAGGATAATTCCAAGAGAGCTAACCGGCCGGAAAAACAAGACGAGCCACACTGATTTTCATTTTACACGCCTGGACACTTTTTTATTATTTCTGTTTCCGTCTCGCCTTTCAGCATGAATTGATCGATGTAATACATAGAACAACATTCCATGCATGTACTTGGCGCAGGTCAACCTTAAGACTTATTACGAGCACAATGCAATTACGTCATAAAAGCATTACGTAAGATTCTCACGTAAGCTAACCGGATTTTGTTGTCTGCGAAATGTGGCGAAGGCAGAGTGGTGAAAACTGAAAAGCTATCGTTTTGATCACGCGGCCATTTCCTTTCAGCACATCTCTGAGCTACGCTGCTGCTACGCGTTCCGGCCCGCCTCGCGCCCCCACGGTTTGTGTCGAAGCCGCCACCTTCGATTCGATGCACACAAACGTGACCGCAGTGGTATGGAGGACCAAACAAATTTGAAGTAGTAGCGCACAAGAAACTGCAACCTTTTTTGATGGTACATAGGGCACTTGCCCTTCTTTCGGTGGGATAACAAGGAATTTTCTCGCATTTCTCCTGCTGTGTATGTCCCAGCCGGTGCTACGCGTTTCTCCTTCTTGTACCCCGCGTTAATTTTCTCGCAGAACTGCCTATTTATATGCGAGTGAACTAGCCCAGAGAGCAAGCAGTTGCTTTGTCTCGTCGCAGTCGCTCCCTTTTTGTCGTAGCCTTAGGTCCCGGATATTCCGAATATTATTTTAAAAATTTTTCCGAAGACTTGCCTTACACGGTATAGTCTACGAAAAGAATACGATCTCCTTGTTAGATACGGAGAAGGAGTACTGTAATTAGTAAGAACTCTGATAGGCGGTAACTAACCTATAAATACTCATGTAATCTCTCCGGGGAAATCTATCTGGCACCTTGCGAAACCCTAACGCAAAGACTGCCACATTATACAAGATCACACTGGACGTAGCGTTATTATCCTTCGGGAGGCCTGAACCAGTATAAAACCCTCTGCGTGTTCTTAGATCGATCTCGCTACCCACGTTGCTCCCACCGATCCAAATATCTAAGGGAGCAGCGTCGAGATTCCGTCAAGAACATCAGATGGGATCTGCGAACAACATGAAGTTTCCTGTCGGCGCCGAGTTCCGCTTTGGCTTTCGTCGCCGATGGGAACGGAGATCTTCAACAAGTCAACCCGCCAGACGCGCAGGAGGCGCTTCTGACGGAACCAGTGGTCTCGATCAACCTCCATGACAGAGTCGTCCAGGAAAAGCGGGAGACGATGTCTTCGGGGGCGCATATGCCGTTCGGGTTCACGAACTTGGCGGATGCGTTCCGGGAGGCTGCGATAGGGGTATGGGGCTCTCCTTCGGAAACCCTACCGGAGGCGGAATCCTCTTCGGATCCGATCTCTGGCTCTGCTATAGAAGTGCAAGTCGTCCAAGCAATACTAGAAGGACGTTACTTTCCGGGCTTCGGGATCGGGAGCCCGCACAGTGACGATGAATCGTGGGACAGCGAAGACTGCCCTGAAATTGGAGGCGATTCCGAAGACTATGGCGTCGACCCCGCTCGCCAGATCTACATGGCTGGGCGGGATTCGGGGGCCTCCTCCAGCAGCTTGCCCACTATCGGATCTCTCAAGTCCCCGATCCCAGGCTCCATCGACTGTCACGCCGCGCAACCTTGGTCCGGAGTTCGACGCCATCCGGTTACAGACGGCGCTGGAGTCGCTGAATCGGTTAGCTCCCGATGGTACCCCCTTAGCCCCATTGGTTTCAACAAGTTGCCGAACTTGCGGGCCGGCTCAACACAACGCCACCTGCGAACAATGGAGTGGCTGCAGGAGCCGCCGTCTCCAACCGTCAGGGAAGACTTGGGCCAATAAATGATCAAAGACCATCTGCATCCGAACATGGGTCATCATCTGATCGCCGAAGGCGCCAAGATCGGGAGTTGGCACCATCTAACGCCCGCCATGCCTTGAATCGGCAACGCAGGGCACCCTCCGTTCATCAGCGCCTGGACGGACGACCTTCGCAAGCAGCAAGACGATCTGGATCCGTGGGTCCACCACGTCTTGCTTCAGAAACCGGGCCACCGGCTTATCAAGCCCTTGGCCCCTATCTCCGATCAGTGCAGTGGCCCGACAAGTTCAAGCCCAATCTGGCGGAAAAGTACGACGGCAACGCCGACCCTGGGGAATTCCTGTCCATCTATTCCACGGTGATCGATGCGGCTGGTGGTGACGGAAAGATCAAGTGCTGCTATCTGCCCACTGCTTTGACTGGAGCTGCACGAACATGGCTGATGAACTTACCACCTTACTCCTTTGATTCTTGGGGTGAGTTGACGAAGATTT
Organism: Eragrostis curvula; assembly: GCA_007726485.1. Lineage (NCBI taxonomy): Eukaryota > Viridiplantae > Streptophyta > Magnoliopsida > Poales > Poaceae > Eragrostis > Eragrostis curvula. The sequence goes on along the minus strand of CM017439.1, from coordinate 8,250,329 downwards.
TTAAAGGAAACTTCCTTGGTTCCTACACCCGCCACGGAACCGCGGATCAGTTGGAGAATATCAGGCAGAAGTCAGATGAATCTCTCCGGGACTACACCAAACGCTTCTGTCAGATGAGGAACACCATCCCGAAGATCCATGATGTGGAGGTCATCGGAGCTTATCGCGATGGGTGTTTGGACTTGAAGACCGTGGAGACGATCGCTGAAAAAGACCGTCACCCTTGGTCGGTCACGAAATCGAGTTTTTCGTGACGGATAACTGTCACTAAACCTTTGGTGACCGTTTGGCAGTCACCAAAGCTGCCAGGACCCCAACTTCTCATCGACCTACATTTAGTGACGGCCAATTATGACAAGACGGTCACCAGTATTTTGGACGGAAAATAAACTCCGTTATGTCTATAGTGACTGCTTATCCTGCTGGTTTTGGTGACTGCTGACTGTCACGAAGTGTATTTTACAACCATTCACAGTAAACCGATTGGAGACAAAAGAGCAGTCACCAAATATCTCTGTAATGTAGTCACCAAATGTGCTATACACCAGCCCTACCTGACCATTATATAATGATATATTAGTTTAACACAAGCACTATACAAACCATAGCTCCATTTCATGCAACGACACATCGTACATGGAATTGAAATTCCAGAGACTTTCAGGTTACAAAACATTCCAGTGACTCGAAAGACATCGCCGAATCCTGCGCCAAGGCAGCAGATGCCCGAGCTCGTCTCAATGAAGGCAAGGGCAAGGGCCAGAAGAAGAAGGGAGATGATCGTGAGGTCATGGCTGTAGAGCAAAGGGGACGAGGAGATGGTCGCTTTCTCAAGAAGCGCGGCCGTGAGCATGACCGACCCGAAGGTGCTGTGAAGTGGTGCCCTGTACATAGGCGCATTTCGTACGACTTTGATGAATGCTACGAGTACAAGAAGATGGAGCAACAGCGATTGGCAGAAGGCAAGATCAGCCTCCATGAGGGGGATCGGGGCTACCCCAGAAACAACGCTCCGCACCGCGTCGAGCAACACGATCGTGATGAGGAAGAGGAAAGATACCCTGTGATCAATATGTTCTTCGGGGGAAGTTCGGCCTTGGCTTCCCGGACACAGTACAAGAAGATTTACCGAGAAGTGCTGGCCGCAGAACCCTGCACTAAGAAGCTGGAGTGGTCCGATACCCCGATCACCTTTGCCGTTGAGGATCACCTGAAGAGTTTACCAAGTGGGCCGGAGCTGCCGTTTGTTGCCAAGATCATCGTGCATCGGAACAAGATTGCGAAGACCCTGATTGATAATGGGAGCGGCTTGAACTTGTTGATGAAGAAGACTTTCCTGCAGATGGGATTGCCGCTCACTGCGCTCACTCCCGTCGAAGGATCGTTTCATGGGATAGTCCCTGGGGTATCATCACAGCCCCTTGGGAAAATTCACTTGGACGTCTCTGTGGGCCCCAAGGAAAATAGGAGGACAGAAGTTCTCACGTTTAAAGTGGCCAATTTCGATTCCACCTACAACTGCATCTTGGGAAGGCCGTTCTTGTTCAAGTTCATGGCAGCAGCACACTTCGCGTACGCCCAGTTGAAGATCCCAGGACCGCATGGCGTGATCACCGTCAGCGCAGATCAAGAACAGGCTGCAAAGTGCGACCTCAACGCGCTGGTGTTAGCCGGTCATTTCAAGGATGAAACGCTGAAGCCACTGCCTCAAGCCAAAGCTCTGAAGGGTGATGCGGTGCAAACCCCGAAGGGCAAGGATAATACTCCTCCGGAGACTCCAGACACTTTGGCCCAAGCGTTAGCTCCGACATCTAACGGAGCCGCGAAGGCGGGTGACCCGGAGAACAAAGAAGTCGGGCTCAGCAAGGTCGACCCCACCAAGACTACAATCATTGGTGGGGGCCTGACCGACCAATAGGAAAGCGCGCTCGTAGGCTTCCTCCGGGAAAATATTGACGTGTTCGCATGAAAACCGTCTGATATGCCCGGGATCCCCAGGGAGGTGATCGAGCACAAATTGGGGATCAATCCGGCTTTCAAACCGGTGAAGCAAAAGCAAAGGAGATACACTTCGGATAAGCTTGACGCCATACAAGAGGAGGTGACTAGGCTTCTTCAAGCCGGGTTCATTAGAACGGTCGACTATCCTGGGTGGCTAGCCAATCCTGTATTAGTTCCTAAACCAAATAGTTCATGGCGCATGTGCGTCGATTACACTAGCATGAATAAAGTTTGTCCTAAAGACGAGTACCCTCTTCCGAGGATAGATCAGATTGTAGACTCAACCTCCACTAGTGAATTATTAAGTTTTTTGGATGCTTACTCTGGGTACCATCAAATTAGTCTCAATGTTGATGACCAAGAGAAGACGGCGTTCATCACTCCCTTCGGGATCTTTTGCTATATAACTATGCCTGTCAGACCCCATTTCTGGAATCTGTTGTGCATCATGTATCAGTCCCTGGATCAATAGCTGATACGCACAAGAACACAGATATGATATTCAAGAGCATACTTCGAATTAGTAAATAAGTAATATACCTGATAGATAACACCTTTAGTGGCGATATGACAAGGATTTATAACTATCCAAGTCTATCCGTCCAACTAGTGTTGAAGCAGACAGCGGAAAACCATGGCCCATAGCCACAAACAGACTTGGGAAGCGGAACCGAAAACCCAAACGTCGTCTTCACCTACGAGGTCTTCTCCTACTAAACCAACAATTGCAAACACATGAGTACATAAGGTACTCTGCAAGCCCTACACTACTCAAGGGTATAGATACATGCATATATGGTCTTAGCAAGAAGTAGGCTGTATGGTTCATTTGCAGAAAGCAAACTTTATGCAGGGTTTCAGCAATTCAAGGATAATAGATAAAACAGGGGAATTGATTGTCATATTTTAGTTAGTTGGCTTTGGGGAAGAATGATTCAATGCCGCCAGTTCCCATATTTTAGTCGGGCCTTCTGACCTCAATGGTCATACCGACCCGGCACACTTGCCATCACTTCCAAAACACGGGCGTCTATACACCCACTCACACGCCAAGGGATAAGAAGGTGGCTAATCAATGTAAACTCATAACATAGATGTGTCATATGCCGTGACAACGTCCATCCGGATGAATTTTACACTCTGCAGAGGTTGTACACTTTTCCCACAGGCTATGCACTCTTGTACGGAGAGTAACATAACGCCTCAATCATCTTCTCCGAGTAGTCCCATAAGCCCACCACGAGGATTAGGAGCGTCCATAATAATAATAAAGGTGAGCGACACCATTGGCCAAGAGTTGCGGGTATTCATGCCCAAGGTTCACATTCACTTTGCTCCTAACATCCGTTTGCTACTATCAGCCACCAGGTGGAACTTGCTTGCAGAAGTACCAAGAAGGTAGAAGGAGGTCCTGCCCATTCAGGTTCTGTGGTTGTACGGAAATCATTATGTTTACAGTCACAAGAACCGGTCCTTATATGGCCGAGCAAGCACCAGATCCCACCTTAGGGGTCTATCACACCATCAACAAATCACTAGTGGCCTTGCTCGCTGTCCACCCATCCCATTATCACCGTCACCATCATCATCATCACCTAACACAGTTGTGCTACTCCCACCCCAATTATCACACACACCACCAAACTCATTTAACACATTTATAATAGTAAATATGTGAGTAAAGGTGTGGCAATGTCGAAACATTGCAAAGGGTCCTAAGCATAATACTAGTAGCAGGGTAATTACGCATCATTTAAATAAAAGCATTAAATGACAGCGTATCCTCGGGTTAACAAGGTAACGGTAAATCAAGGGTAATCAAGGACTAGACATTCATGCCTAAGTATGTAGCACCAATATCATTAAGTAAGTAAGACAATAGCTACTCAATCAGTAAAATAACAATCAATGCATAGTAATTTAGACGGCCACATAGGTGCATGCGAAAACAGTAGGATCAATCATGATCAAGGAATAGTAGAGCTTGCCTGATAAACGCTATCGTAATCTTCAAGTTCTAGATCTTCAGACTCTTTTGTCGAAGTCGAAGTCTTCAAGTCCTTTCTCGAAACTCGAGTCTTCAAAGCTTGGATCTTCTCGATGTCTTCAATTCCTACCTTGAAAATCGAGTCCCCGAAGCTTGGATCTTACGACTCATCCTTGGTTTGTTCTCATGCTTCTTGTTAGCTACACGTATTATTCACCATAATAAATACTAACGCACAAACAAAATAAACCAAATAAAGCCAAATAAGAATCAATCAAAATACAAGAAATAGATCCGAGGACACGATTGGGTTCAGGGGAATGAATAGGGGTGAACGGAACGAGAATCATCGAAATCGGAGGTAGAACGGTGAAGATATGGCTTACGAAAGATTAGGGGCTATGGCGGAAGTGTCTACAAGGTATGTTCAGCAAGGTTTATGGATTAGTACCAAATGGTACTATGAGTTTCTGCGAACGCGTGAGCGCAATAATCGCTCGAAACGGAGCTAGGATTGAAGAGTTATGACAATTTGAAGTTCTAAGGGCTTATTTGTAAGAGCAGAAGGGTTTTAGGAACCTATTTGTAATTACAGAAAAGGTTAGGAGCTTCGGTGTAAAAAGGTGGGGTCCTAAAACATAATTATAGAAAACTTGAGGGTGTTTCTGTAAAAAGAGAGGGCCTAAACAGGATTATTGCAAAGCCCAGGGGGTTATCTGCGAAGCTGCCAGATCTGGGAATTTCCTGGGATTCTTGGATTTGTTTTTGTACTGGAAAAGAAATGGACCGAGTCCATGGATCTGTAGACTGGGTTCATGGCTCTGGTTCACGAGACACCTGGTGAACCGAGGCAATCTGCATCATTGGATCGGAAATAAGCGGCTGGGATTTAATGAAACGAAAGGGTATCACAAGATCTAATCTCAGCCATTGATTTATGAATGGACGGCTGAGGGCGATTGGGATGGCGCGCGGCGGCCGGCGACGACAGGGCGCGGCGGCGCCATGTCCGCGGCTCGCCGGAGTAGCCTATCCGGCGCTCCGGTGGCCCAAACTTGAAGCGGAAGGGTCTGGGAGATAAAGAAGGAGACGGCGAGCTCACCTCAGGGAGATATCGTCGTGGAGCAGGGCAGAGATGAGATGCTGACGGCGAGTGGCGGCTTGCGGCGATGGCGTTCGACGGGAAGGTTGCTCCAGTGCGTATCGAGCTGCACGGAGCGGCAGGATCGAGGCAGATGGTGGCCGTGGAGCTGGTGCGTGACGGAGGAGGGCGAGCGGTGCTTCGAGGCGGCGAATCGAGATAATTGGCGTCGGGAACGATTTTGGGGAGAAGGTGAAATTGGGCGGCGATGGTCGTGCAGTTTCACTCTGATGTTTGCAGGGAAGTGCAGTGGAGCGAGGCGGAGCGTTAGAGAAGCTTTGACAAGAGAGCGGCTGGCCAGGGGATGAGAACGATGATAAGGCCATATGGGCGCGTGTGCGTGCGCTGGCTTGTATGGAATGAAGGTCATCGCTCCGGGACTTGGGCTTTGGCTCGGTGTGGTTCATCGCAAGGTCTTCAACGCGGAGCCGGAGGCTGTGCTTGGTGTGAACACGAATGGCGGCGGTTGACGACGAGGGCAGCGGCATGGGCAGTGATGGCGGTTCATGCGGTGCGCGGGTCCGGCTTTGGAGGCGGTGACGCGCGTCCATGGCGAGATGGCGCGGCCGCGGGGCGACGTCTGGGCGAGGCGTGGAGCTGCGGCGAGGACGCGCGGCCACAGGCGGCGGTGAAAGGCGGCGGCGACACGAAGAAGACGACGAGCGGTTGGGCGGGCTGGACTGGGCTGATATCTGGGCCGGAGGCCGGGAAAGGAAGGAAGGGAAAACGCGGCCCGGTGAAGAAAAAGAAACTGGGCTGGCCAGAAGTGGCCCACGAGCGAGGGAGGGCGATAGAATTGTTTTAAACATTTTCAACATTTTCTAGGCTCAGAAAATCAAACAAATTCCAAATCAACTCCGAATGAATTCAAATAAATTCGAATAAAATCCAGATAGTCAAATCCTAATATCTATCAACCATGGTTGGCAAGTCCCATTTTTAATTATTTTCTAAAATTCCTATTTTCCTATATTCTTGAGCTAATTTAGTTTGGAGTTTTATTTTAAAAAAATGCTACATTTAAATGGAGACAGATTAGCCAAACACTTGAGCACAATTTTATATTTTAGAAATTTTCCTTTTCTAGCTCTAGTTTATATTAGTTTACTTAACTTTCATTTTTGGAAATTCGATAAATAGGTAAGAGTTAGACATAAATTTAAACTTTGAGTGATTTTTATTTCCTTTGAATTTTGGGTCGTGACAATGCCCTTCGGGCTGAAGAATGCAGGTTGCACATATCAAAAATGTGTAAATCTCGTCTTCGAGGAGCAGATAGGCAAGAACGTCAAAGCCTACATTGATGACATTGTCGTCAAGACAAAGAAGAAGGAGAGTCTCCTGGAAGATTTGAAGTAGACTTTCGACAACCTGCGCAAGTACAAGATGAAGCTGAACCCGAAGAAGTGTGTCTTCGGCGTGACTTCGGGCAAGCTCTTGGGCTATATGAGCTCCGAACGCGGCATTGACGCCAACCCAACGAAGATGGCAGCAATAGAGAAGTTGAAGCCTCCCCAATCCCGAAGAGAGATCCAGAAGCTACCTGGCATGATGACAGCCCTGAATAGATTCATCTCGAGATCGGATAAGAGAGGTATGCCCTTTTACAAGATGCTGCGTAAGAAGGAATGTCTTGAATGGGACGAACAGGCAGAGAAGGCGTTTTATAAGCTGAAAGCCTACCTCAAGCAGATGCCTACGTTAGTGCCTCCGCAACCTGGCGAAGAGCTACTTTTATATGTTGCTGCTACTGAATCAGTTGTTAGTGCGGCATTGACGGTTGAAAGAGAAGCTGAGGGTGAATCAAGACAAAGGGCTATATATTTTGTCAGTTTGATCCTCAAGGATGCTCAGACAAGATATCCAATGGTGCAGAAGTTGTTGTATGCCGTCTTGATGACATCAAGAAAGCTTAAGCACTACTTCCTCGCCAATCCTATCAAGGTGGTGTCGGATCGGCTGCTGCAAACTATCTTGTATAGCAAGGATGCAGTGGGTCGAATCTCACAGTGGGCTGTGTAGTTGGGGCAGTACGAGATTGAGTTTGTACCCAGAAGAGCTGTGAAAGGTCAAGCCGTAGCAGATTTTATTGCTGAGTGGACCGGTGGTGAAGAAGAAGATCAAGTGAACCCCACTCATTGGATCAAGTACTTCGACGGCTCTTTCACCTTAAAAGGCGCCAGTGCAGGGGTGGTGTTTGTTTCGCCAGATGGAAAGATCATGAAGTATGCAATTCAGTTGCTGTTTCAAGCTACGAACAACATCGCAGAGTATGAAGGCCTAGTGTCAGGTCTACGCATTGCAAGGTCGTTGGGAATTGACCGGCTGCTTATGAAAGGGGATTCACAATTAGTCGCCAGACAAGTATAGAAGGAGTACCAATGCTCAGATCAGAAGATGGCTGATTACCTGGATGAAGTTCGAAAGCTCGAAAAAGGATTTGATGGGTTCGAAGTGTGGTATATACCGCGATTAGACAATCGGGATGCTGACCACCTGGCTTGGATTGCCTCGTCGAGATCTGCAGTCCCCGATGATGTGATTTTAGAAAAGCTCACGAAACCTTCAGTGGCGAAGGCGACGCCTAAGATGGACATGATGGTGATAGATTCGGGAGAAGGGCATGTTGAAGACTGGAGAACTCCGATCATACAGTTCTTGGAGAACAACCCTATCCCGGATGATAATGCTGCTACAGAACGCATCGCTCGGAAGTCAAAGCTATATGTGCTGGTTGACGGAGTGCTATACCGAAGAGCTCGTAATGGGATTTTGCTGATGTGTGTATCGGTTGAAGAAGGAGTCAGGCTATTGCATGATATTGATGGGGGGATTTGCGGCGCGCATACCGCTTATCGCTCCCTGGTGGGGAAAGCTTTTCGTCATGGGTTCTACTGGAACACGGCAAAGCAAGATCCGATCAATTTGGTGAAGACGTGTGCCAATTGTCAGTTTTTCAGCAAGCAAAGCACAAGGCACGCCCAAGAGTTGCACACCATACCCTTGTCTTGGCCGTTTGCCATTTGGGGTATAGATATTTTGGGGCCTTTTCCGAAGGCCAAAGGAGGATACAAGTTCTTGTACGTGGCCATTGACACATTCACGAAGTGGATTGAAGCAGAAGCAGTGACGCGAATCACGCAAGAGGTAGCTGTGAAATTCATGAAAGGTCTGGTCACAAGGTTCGGAGTCCCGAAGAAGTTGATTAGTGACAATGGGAAGCAGTTTGTCGGAGGCAAGTTTGAGAGGTTCTGCGCCGATCTTCGGTGGCGCATGCGCAGACCAACGGAGCGGTTGAAAGAGCTAATGGGATCATCATGAGTGGCATGAAGACGCGAGTGTTCGACAAGTTGTCTGCCAAGGGAAAGAACTGGATTGAAGAGTTGCAAACGGTGTTATGGTCAGCCAGAACTTCAACCAGTCGTGCTACAAGAGATACACCTTTCTATTTGGTATACGGTGCTGATGCGGTGTTACCACCGGAGATACACCTGGGGGCTCATCGAGTTACAAATTTTTACGAAGAGGCACAACCAGATGCTCGAAAAGTTGATATAATCCTACTAGAAGAAGAACGTGACACAGCTTTAGGTCACGTGAAGCAATATCAGGAGAAATTGAAAAAGCAATATCAAAAAAAAGTGGTTGGAAGAACCCTAAGTGTGGGAGACATGGTCATCAAGAAAGACATCACCACCAAGGACAAGCACAAGTTATCTTCTCCTTGGGAGGGTCCATTCATGGTCATTGAAGATGTAGGGCTAGGAGCCTATGTGTTAGCAGAAGTCAATGGTGGGCTGTTGCCAGGAACTTGGAACACGGATCAGTTACGTCGGTTCTATGTGTAATAGTTTCTTGAGATGATTAATATAAAGCAATGTTCAGCTGATCAAAATTGTCCCTTCGGATCTATTAAAAATGTCCCTTCGGACCAAAAGGCAAAGCCCTTCGGCTAGTCTATCAAGTTTGGTCGCTGTCCTGGCCACACGTTTGGTTCACAGGCGCGGTACGAACAGCCTTTTCGGGCACCAAAGAGTCATAAGACTTAGCCACAATGGTGGTTTGATAAGTTAACCCTGTGAAAAGTTTGGGAGGGGGGGGGGGGGGAGGGGGACCCTTAGCCCACTGTTTGGTTCATAAGTGGCCTTCCCCAGACAGGTTGCACGTTCAACCACCCTTAAAACACTTAAATGTGTACAAAAGTTAAATGAACAATCTACATGCCTTACTGATTTACTACTTTCCTGCACACAGTTGAAACTGTGTACTGAAAAGCAGGGGGGATCATACAGGTATTAAAGCATTGTTCGGGCCTTCGACCTATGAATAAGACATTGTTCACAAAAAAGGCTTATGCCTTGTCATTACAGAACAAAATGTTTACTACAAGCTCTTCTAAAAAGAGCTAATCTACTCTTGGCCATCGCCGAGCTCATCATCTCCTGCAGCAGGAGCTTCATCTTCGGCAGGAGCTTATTCTTCGGCAGGAGTGGTGCTAGGAATAAGTTGCAGGGCTGTTACAAAAGAATCAGCCTCAGCATGCACTTGATCCATCAACAGGTCTCGCTGCACAGAGTCACAGACGAAGCCAGTCTTCACGAAGTCAAGGTTCACGTGAGGAAGATGATGCTTGAGCAGTGCGAGAGTATAGGCACTGCACGCAATGCAGCGGGCATAGCCCTCTTCCACAGCTTCCTCCTTGATGGCCTTCAGCTTTTCGTTGTCTTCGTTGAGGGCAGCCACCTCTTGCTGAAGATTCTGAAGATCTTGTTCCTTGAGAGCCAACTTCTCGTCCAGAAGTTTGGACCTGTTCTTCAGATCTGAGAGCAAAAACAATACATCAATAAGCAGACAGTAAGCAGTCAATATTATTAAGTGATGCAGAAAAAAGAATTACCTTCAACAGAAGAAGTCAACGAAGGCTTGTTCCCTGAAGACTTGTACTCCGAACATTTCTTCTCCGAAGATATTGGCCTTTGCGGAATTGTACTCCAAACATTTCTTCTCCGAAGATATTGGCCTTTGCGAAATTGTACTCCGAACATTTCTTCCCCGAAGATATTGGCTTCTGAAGAGTTGATCTCCGAAGAGTATTTTCCCGAAGATGTTGTCCTCTGAAGATATTGTTTCTCAGTGAAATTGAGTTCAGAGAAGTTTGAAGATGTGATTTGCAAAGTTTTATCAAGAAGACTTATTGACAAAGTGTGAAGACATACTTGAATCCATATATTCACATTTTGGATTGAAGACAGCTTTCCATTCATTAAACCGAAGGTCCTATTACAAAGATCTAGGGTACATCTGAAGCTCAGGGAAGCACTTGCCCACTATAGAAAGATTGAAGACAAGGGAAAATAAAATACAAGACTCAGGTGTGGGCAGCACGGGGTCTGCTCGTATCCCTAGTTCCCCCCTTCATCAGCGTCCTCAGAGGGAACTCCAGTGCCACCTAAAAAAGTGTTCTCTGTGTCCCCACCGCTTGCGCTGGTGATGAAGGACACATGAGAGGAGATGTGAGTGCTTCCCGCGTTAGAGTCAAGGACCGGGTTTGCAACCCCGGTAGAAGGCAGAACTGAAGCGCCACCTGGTGGCGTAGCAGAATCAGGATTGCCTGCAGAGTTTGAGTCTGCAGGGATGTCCGTGTTCATGGTGTCTTCGCCTACGGACTCGTCGTCGCTGGAGTCGTCGATGGAGATGACGTCGGCGTCAGCAGGAACGCCACGCGGACCTTTGTTCAAGGTCACATGGAGGCGCCTGGCATATTCTTCGTCGTCGATGTCCTCCTCCAGATCGATGATGCTTGAAGGATCTGGAGGAGGGCTTGGAGGAGGAAGCCCGTAATCCGTTACCTGTGTTGGTGAAGGAGGAGGGATTGTTGAATCAACAGGCTCAGGAAGGGTAGTCGCCGGGCTCTCATCAGATGGGGCAGAGGAAGAAGAACCGGATGCGCCGGTGAAATTGGTGTTGAGCCATTGCGAGAACCTAGGGTTGACGCATCTTTTGCGGCCCATGGTGAAAGTGGTAAAACTAGAGAGATTGATGAAGATTGGAGTACCTGGAACCCCGTATTTATAGCTTTGAATGCGGCGTTTCGGTTACTCGAAAGGTCAAGTGGAAAAAGGATTTGTTTACGCGTTTCCAGGAGTACAGGAAGACGAGGCGACTCGTCACTGGGGATACCGTCAGATTCGTCAGGCGAGAGAAGACAAAGTTTGACTTGTCATGTCAAGGTTATTTTTTATTTTTGAAGAGTTTCTCTGAAGGATCACAAGAAGGCAAATTGAAACTTTGGCGTTCGGAATTCCGAAGACAAGTGGTTCTGAAGTATAAATTCCGAAGAAGGAAGATTCAGGGGCTTATGACGTAGCCCTAGGTCCTGGATATTCCGAATACTATTTTAAAACTTTTTTCAAAGACTTGCCTTACACGGTATAGTCTACAGAAAAGATACGATCTCCCTGTTAGATACGGAGAAGGAGTACTGTAATTAGGAAGGACTCTGATAGGCGGTAACTAGCCTATAAATACTCATGTAACCCCTCCGAGAAAATTTATCTGGCACCTTGCGAAACCCTAACGCAAAGGCTGTCACATTATACAAGATCACACTTAAGGTTATTATCCTTCGGGAGGCCTGAACCAGTATAAAACCCTTTGCGTGTTCTTAGATCGATCTCGTTACCCATATTGCTCCCACCGATCCAAATATCTGCCGAATACCCCGTTCAATCGGGTGACGATACTTTTAATTAGTGAGCTGCCTAGCTCGTTTAGCCATGGAGGGAGCTTCTCAGGGACAGGGATCGCGCCGCGTGGGGGACGAGGCGATGAAGCAGAGGCAGAGCAACCCGGCGCCGCGACACGGTGGGGTCAAGAAGGGGATCTTCAAGCTCCTCTGCTTTTGCTGCGCTTGTGCATGAGATCAGCTATTGGTCCATGCATATGTATTCGACCTTGAGCCAGTAACCAGTTGTTGATGCATGAGTCGACGTCGTGTCCCACACAGCAGCGTCAATCCATCCTATAGCACGTTCCGGGGCGTGTATCGTCTGTGTATCTGCATGCATTTGTGTCATACTTTTTTAATTTTTATTATTATTATCTGTCACCTTGAACGTGTTTGTTGTGCATTCGTAGTGTCGTTGAAAGCTAAGTCTAGTAATTGTTTTTAGGACGGAATCATTTCCGGGAACATCGTGATTGTGTGTAAGGATTTATTTGATTCCTCATATGTAATGCATTGTTAATATCATCTCATCGTTTTATAAGAGCATGATTTATAGTTTCGCCGGCAACCGGCATTTCGTGAGGAGCAATAGTGGCGGGCCCTGTAGCTTTTTAATGCAGTGTGCAAGATGTGGTTGTTTTCAGAGGAGGAGCCGTGGTCAGTAGATTAAAAAACACGCTTTCGCCGGCAGGAGCGGGCGAGTAGCTAGTCGCTCGTTTCTCTCTCTCTTTCCTGTTTTCTCTCTCTCCCTCATTGGTTTCGTCGGTTGAAAGCTTGTCATAATACTTCCTCTAACAAGTCGACGCAAATCTCAGTTCACTTGGTACACAAACATAAGTGATGTGCTTTCGTTTACAAATCTTGTAATAAATTCAATTGCTCTATACTTTCGAGCGAATCTACTACGGTGGTCAAGCTGTGGTTACAAGAGTCTCAGTAGCACCTGAGGTCCTGGGTTCGACTTTCAATGGGAAAGAATTTTTTAGGATTTAACGGCAGTGTGCTTTCAGCAGTAGGCGACATTGCCGTCGACAACGAGACGCCAGCGGTGACTTCGTTAATCTAAAGGATTTACCGGCTCAGTCTTTGAAGATGCTCATAGAGATAGAGTTTATGTATGTGCATTCATAAAGTTGAGTGTGTATACGTTGCAGGTGTCTATGTACTGTGTAATAAAAAAAAAAAGCTGTGGAGCTGAGTCGGTTGGGCGGACGAGCCGGCAATCGTGCGCCCGTCCCTCCGGCCGGTGAAAACGCCGAAGCCGCGGACGGGCGGACACGGTGCGGCCCGCCGATCGATCCCGCTCATCCCACGCTCCGCGTCGAACGACCCCGCACGGCCGATCGACACGAGGCGAGGAGGAGGAGTTGTTCGGGTCGTCGTCATGCGCCGAAAAGCACCAGCCCGCCAACAACGATCTACGCGCGCCGCAGCGACAGACCAACATACCGAATCAGTAGTACCCCTCGCGCGCGGGCGGCGCGGACACCTGCACCACGAGGTCCACACGACTCGACGCGTTGCGTCGCCGCGCCCTCTTGGGAACGGGCCGAACGGCCCAAGAACCACGCTCGGCCGAGGGCGGGGCGGAAACTAGCCCAAGCCGCCCAGCAATCTCTCTCGGTCATCCCGCGTGACCCCCCAGGCCGTCCGCGCCCGCGTACCGCAACCCATGCGCGCGCCCGGTGCGGCGTGCTCCGTTCCGCCGCTGCACGACGACTCGTAGAGTTTCTACGCCACGCACATTCGTCGCGAATCAAAGTGGCCGTGCCTACACGATGACGTGACGCGCATCGATCTTTCAGCTCCGGGGCTGGGAATCGAGCCGCGGAGCTCACACATAGCAGCCGTGGATACATCCAAAGTGCAAAGAGTCTTTCAGGGACGAGACGAGACGAGCCATCATCGCCCAGACCGGGCTGGAGAGACTTGCTCATGAAGCCTGTCGCGCTTTGGCGCTTTGCTCGTCTTTACATTGCAAGTCTTTGTCTCAGAATTTCTGGGGATCATACAACCATCCATTCCGCCACTCTTCTTTTACCAAAAGAGAAATCGCCGCGACGTGCATGTCTCGCTCGCTGTGTGGGGTAAAAGAAGTGTAGCTTCGATGGTTAAGATTTGAACGGCAGGGGCAAAGCGCCGGGGCCAAAGCTCAGCTTAGATCCTTCGCGCAATCATTTCTCTACAGCTGCGAGTTCGAAACGTGCCGGCGTTCTATATGGATAGCTAGCCGATACAGTAACACAGCTAGTAGCTCAATGCTGCAGTCTGCAGAAACGTTTGCACGCAGTTCACGAAACTGGTGTTAGCAAAGGCTTATCCACGCTGGTACGAATTTTCACCGCTTTTACAGTGAAACCGACTCAAGGAATTCAGCGCATTTTACCTTACGCTGTCGTGACTAGGACCCAGACGGTGCGCAATCCACGTTCAAGGGTACTGATCCTGCGCCTTTTGGTTTCAATGCAGTGCGCATGCAGTTTTACCCTCGTGCAGTCTCACTCACCATGAAGCAGCAGCTCGAGCTGTGATGGCTGGTAGTACAGCAGAATGTTGCGCGGCAATAAAGATGGGCACCGGAAAGGAAACCCAAGAGGGGCACCCTTGTGTGATCGTGTCCCCCTCCTCGCTGTAAAGAACCGCAGTTCGTAATGGTCCTCTGTGGGGTGCCGAGGAGGACGTAGATAGATGGGCCAATGATTGTGAGAGTGCCAATGGTGAAGAACCAGTAGCGAAGCTAGGTATTGTTACCATGGTGCACAGGCACCATGGTAAAAATTAATTTCAGTAGTAATTGGCTCACTTTCACCATTAGTGCACCTCTTAAAATTTGACATAACTACTACAAATCACACCATTTTGTATGCACGGCACCATTATCGCTTATGTTCTAGCTTCGCCGCTGTGAAGAACAGTCGCAGATCTTCAGGCTTTTAGGTGCATGCGGTGGGCCGCGCTTTTAAACCCTCGCTGTAGTTTTAGGTTGCACAACAGTTGACTTGGAGTACTAATAACTGGCACAAGTTTGGATTCATTATTTGTTTGTACACACGAGCTTGCTGCTGCTTTGCTGATCTGAATTCAAAGTTCTTGGCACAGTCTGTATAGTTCTCTTCATACCATGAGAGGCGTTGAGTTGAAGTTCTAGCTAGTTCTCATAATTTGTACTAGTTCTTGGAAATTGAAGGTCTTGAGGTTATCCATAATTTGCGCAAATAATTTACAAGTGTCTGTATCTCAAACTTTAATTGTTGGTGTGAATGCCATGCAATTTGTTTATGTTTACAGCAATAGCAAATTACGTCATCGTACAACAGTACATCACTAACAGAATGCCTAATAATTACTTGATGTAGCAGTGGTCAGTGGAGATAGTGAGAACCAGCGACACACTAGCCCGTTAGGCGAACTGTTCTTTCGGCTAGCGTACGTAGCAGTGGTGCAACTGCGTGAGTGTGTCGCACATGCTTTGCTGCTCTCTAGTCTTGCACGGCGCTTGGAAAGCCGCGCGTTCGACTGCTCATAGCAAAAGCTTTGGAAGGTGAAAGTTGCCAATAATTTCATGCTACTACTACCAGATTCTAACATGTTGCCAGACGGTAAAACTGATCAATATTGATGCCCTACACCGCCGTGACACCGTTCCTCTCTTGTTTATAGTGTTTCATTTGATTATTTGCCTCACCTCGTGATTCGTGAATTATGGCTACTAGATAGATCAGTTAATTACTTGGCATGTAAATTGTGTTGCCAAACAAGCAGACCACTAGTGTGGTCTCGGCTCGGGCACCATTCACTTGGAGCGTGACTGCGTAAGTACATCAATCATACTCAACACTATCACAGGTTGCAAGAACACCTTTTCCTAGCCGCGCTACCGGCATCCCTTCTTGCAAATCGCATTAGCTTAGGACACTAGTTGCACTACAAATAGGACGGCCTGCAGGATGTGTCAACCAATCATTCAGGGAGTAGGTAAAGACCAAGGTAAAATATATGCCCAATGTCCCTCACAAAAAGGACAAGTAAAAAACAACACCACAGCATCGTTTTCCTCGAGATGGAATGGGCAGGGTCGCAGAAATTTGCTTTTTCGCAGTATGCACAAAACTGCTTCCGGCGAATGGCAATTTGCTTTTTCGCTTTTGCATTGACCGCTCGCAGAAAGAATGACCAAGGAAAGACGAGAACAGTACTCCACTGAAAAAGAGGTCACGCCCAGCTTAACTTCTCTCTAAACTCTCAGGTTTATATGAAAAAGTCGTATCAGCTTATGGATACATGTCAGGATTAAGTACTCTCAAGTGGTCTTTCTTGAACTCCCTTTAGGGAGCTCATTTCTGTTCCAGGTCAGTTTGATCTAACCTTTTGGACCATGCTTTATCGATCACTCTGTATCTCTCGATGCAAGAATCATGATACACTGGGAAATGGTAGATACAGAATGCAGAGTAGTTCAGAGTACACAAATCAATTCAGACTCGGAATTATAGTGCTTTGGTCGTTTCCATTTTATTTGGAACCCAAACTCCTTTTATGGATCCAACCACACCCACGGAGTTATTTCCAAAAAAAGAAAAAAAAAACACACCCACGGAGTCATATATAAATGAACTCTTTGTCATCACTAGATTTACAAAGCCATGATGGTCTGGTACTTGATACAACTGTCTCTATGATATGAGCAATCTCTCTAACACTGACACTGTTGTGTAGTCCTTTGGTCATTATTGGTGATATGTGAAGCAAAGCCCCACAGTCACAGTTGAGCTACGAGTTTGGTGTAACAAGTACATGCAGCCATGATAAGCTCGCAGTTCTACAAAGGTGGTGGCACAGCAAGCAAGTAATGGCAGCGGGCAGAGAGCAAGCTTATCCAACAGTGAAAAAGAGAGAAATGGCTGAATTATTTTGACCTGGTTAAAGATTTTCATGAAAGAATGCTAAAGCTACTGGTGCTGTCCCCGTCTGCTGCAGCACAAGGATACGAACAAAACATCAACAGGCAAGTACTACTGCACTAACAAGTACTCCCCGTTTGCTAGCAGCTTTGCTTTTCCCCGTCCCGAAAATTTAACCATCCTGGCAGTTCATAATAACAATATTCTGATATTCCATTGCTGTTAATACGTTGGTAGCACAAAATTTAAGCTGGACAAGCGCATTGTTTTCCAATGTACTAGAAGCGGGATCCAGAGTACTTCTACAATTGCTACTAACAGTCTACCGTTACAACTAGAACATCTTTTGGGTGTGTTTTAGTTAATTTCCTCAAATTATTTGTAACACATGCTTTTGTAACATTGTCCAATGATGATAGGCAAAAAAGAAAAGGTCAATCATCAAACTCAAACATAACGAATCACGAGAAAGGGCCGCATGACAAGCCCCAGCAGCAATCGCACCTTTTCCCTTTTCTCTTTTGTTGTTATTCCTTTTTCTAGTTATTTACTATTTCTTTTTCCATTGACTGTCTTCTCCCCCTGCTTTGCTTCTCTCATCCTGTGGAAATAGAGCCAGAGCTAAAGCCCTTCGCCCATTTCCATCCACCCAAATTTGACACAGCTTTTGTTGCCCCGCCAAAAGGGCCTCCTATTTAAGAGGGCTAGCGGACACGAACCCCCACCCCCACTCACCATGGCCAGCCACATCACTCCGCCTCTGCTTGCTCCATACCAACACGCCATGGCCCTGCACAGCTACGACTGTTGCGTACTCCCTCCTCAGCTGGACTGGGACTGGGATTGGGACCTGCTGCAGCTGCACACTCTAGGAGGAGGAGACGCTGCGCTCCAGCAAGAGGCCGCATTTCAGTTTACGCGTAAGTGTTTTGATGCATTGCTCCCTTCTTTGAGCTACTAGGGCATAGTGAGAAGATAGTGGTGTGATGAGGTATTGAAGTATCTAGCTTGCGGCATTGTTCTGCTTGCAGCAGGTTTGGAGTCGCCGGGCTCGTCGGAGGCGTCGAGCGGCTACCTGCAAGACGCCGTCGCCCATTGGAGCGACCGTGGCAACAAGCGACAGCGGACGGCGACGCCTCCGCCTCGTCGTCCGGCTGGCGTGAGCGAGGACCTGCAGTGCCTTCTTGAGGTAAGTCGAATCGAACACTGTCCTAGCTAAACGTGTGGTAGTATCAGTTGTTATGCATAGTGAGAGAAACCATGTAGATGCATCAAGGAGTAATCATCCAGTTAGGCGCCTAGATGATCATTAGCAATGATGAACTACGGATATCCCATTGAACAGTTTTGTTGGTGTTTGTTCTGAAGAGTTTTCTCATGTTTTTAGTACGTAACTACGCAGTTTCAAATCGAGTCATCAAACGAAGAGTAAAGGTGTCACTTCGTTGTCACGCTAAACCTCCGATGCAAGAGAGTTGTTTAGTCATGTCTTACATATACGCCGCAGAGCGCAGGCAGTGCATTGTCTTCTTGCTCTTTTCTAACTTGTAGCGTCGCTGCTTGTCATGTTCTTCTCGGCTTTCAGAGCTTTTGGGATCCTAGCGCCGAGGGAGGAGACGCAGATCTCTCCCATGATTTGAAGGCCACGATCATCCCGGAGATGAGCTGCAGTTTTGTCTCAGGTGATTTGTCACGTCCTTTGCATTTGGATCATTGCTTAGTTACTCGGATAATACTGGAACATAGTACAATGTGATTAATTAGAAATCGATTGTTAGCAATGGTTCAGAAAGGAAATTGTTTGTCAGTAGCGTAGAGCTAGCAGACAATGCAAGACGCAACAACAGCTACAGACAAAATAGTGTGTTCGGGTACTTCTTCCTGCCAGTCCTGATTTCTGATACTACTAGAGTAGTAGCAGCAGCCCATTAGTCACTGGATTCACTGGCACTCTGGTGCAAGATAAATGCTGGCCAAGATGTTTAAGCACTACTAGTCCCTAGTACCGTTTCCATATCAATAGTTGAACATAACACCCAGTTTAATGCGTGTGCGTGCAGCGGAGGACGGGGCAGGTGCATCGGGCAGGGAGGAGGAGGAGCAGGGGCAGAGGGGCCCGATCGCGCAGGTGTCAGCGGCGGCAGCAGCAGCAGACGTCCCCCCTCCTCGCCGCTCCGCCGCCGTGCGCGCCGCTGCTCCCCTGCCCAAGGCGCCCCACGCGGCAGCGCGTCGCGACGATCGCTCGCGGCCCGTCGCCGCC
The DNA here is from genome assembly GCA_007726485.1 of Eragrostis curvula. Taxonomy (NCBI): domain Eukaryota; kingdom Viridiplantae; phylum Streptophyta; class Magnoliopsida; order Poales; family Poaceae; genus Eragrostis; species Eragrostis curvula. Next base: position 8,231,312 of record CM017439.1, on the reverse strand, counting down.
CACTGCTGCGAACCATCCTCCCGTGCGGCTGCGGCCACGACGATGCGCGGCGCTTCCTGTCCCTCGGTGGCACAAGCACAAGCAGCAGGTGGGTTGGGTTGGGTGGCTCACCGGTGAGCAAACCATTTAACTCGCGCGCGCGCATGTGCGCTGAGACACTGGCACACACTGGCGCGAGGCGTACTACAAGACAGTTGTTTGCAGCTGCAGTTGCAGCCAAGCTTTGCTGCTCCTCAGCAGGCTTTGGCTTACTCGTACAGTAACTTTTTGGTTTGGCGTTCACCTCAGCTTGGGGCTCTTGAGCTGAGGTGAAGTCCGGCCAAACAAACCCGATTCGCTGTCACACTTTGTTTGGATGGTGTTGATATGTTTTCGAATCTCTCGCAGGGAAGGAGAAGAAGACAGGCGCCGGAGTGCTGTACCCCTTCGCAGTAGTCAAGCCGCTGGGACTGGACGATGGCTGCATGACGACGCTGAGCGACGTCAATCAGAGGATCCTCAAGAGACCGACTAGGCCAATCCGGCACCCTGTTGGCGCGTTCGCGTGCGGCCCAGCTGTGACGGCTAACGGCATCGGTCTGTCCGGCAAGGCAGTCGTTAGCCTCACAAGGATCAAAACCGGGGGAACGGGAACCATAACAATAATCAGAACAAGAGGCTGATGAGATCGACCTTTTCTGTCTCTTTAGGGAACTTAAGGAGACAGACTATGGTCAGTACCTTGTAAATATATATGCTGGTTCTACATCTATTTCAACTAGTTCCCTCTGCCTAATATGTAAAATAAGCCTAAGTAGTTAACGGGAGCTCAATGAAACTTAAGAGCCTCCAATGCCTTGCGTCAAGGTACCATAAATCTGGATATCTGCAGCAGTGGCATATTCAACCATCCATTGCATCAAGCATGCATGGGTCACCAGCCAATTTTTGACGGCAGTGTGGAAAAGTCTCAGGATCTCTAACTTTGAGCATCATACACAACATACCACAACAACTCTCCATTGCTACATAAGAGGACCAATTGTCCCTCATTTTGGTTTTTACCAGCGGACGATGCAGTTAGGTAGAAAGCAAATGATATAAACTTCACGAGCCTTCCATGAAGCTTCAACAAAATGCTAGCTCATGATAATCTTTGAACTGTTAAGAGCCTGCTACGTTGCATGATCCCTATACCTGCTTTTCAACAGAAAAACTTATATTAGAATGAACTCAAATTGTGTAGAATAAAGAAAACAGGTCAACACGTGCTTAGATTGCACAAATCGCTTGCCTGAGGATGCAGTTGCTTTACAAATAGCTGACAAGAATATCCACGAGTTTTCAAATAACAATCAATGCTAACATGGAGAGCAGTTGTGTTTCAGTTTTGCAACACTATTCCACAATGCGACACTTCTGCTGACCGCACCAAGGTTTCCTCAAACAAATCGCAATAGAACTTCATCATCTTGATCTTATCATGCGGTTGAAGGGTCCAGCAAAGACAAGGTCCATCGGGAAGGAACAGAAAATAAAGCAGTCATAATTGATGAGGCTGTCGACTCAGGCTGCCCATTGTACCTTGTGTTCATCTCCTATTAATAAACATGTTCCTAAGTAACCTGCTTCTGAGCTCGATGTATTATGAGCTATAAAACTGCAATGCCGAACTAATCTCCGCTGAAACCTTGGAACTGATCTGGAGTTCTGGATGAAAACAATGGAAACACTTATCATATATCTGCTTCATCTTGTAAGAGTATCTCATAAATGTCAGTGCGGATGTTTAATTCCTTTTCACGCATCACTTCCTGGAGATCAGACAACTCTTTCAGTGTCAAAATTGAGCTCAACTTTTGGAACCCGTCAAGCCATAATCTTTTCGACCTGCAATGTCAAAAGAAAAAAGGAACATCAAACCTCTAATAACATCCTTCATAATTCAGTACCCAAGTTCAAGATAATGCCATGCCAATAAAATAATTGTTGCTTGCTTCACTTTGATCAGATCAAAATAAAAAAAGCAAAATCATGTGTCAGTATCATACCATGGACATGCATGTATTGCTCTGAAGAACACACGACGTGCCGCAGAAGCATTACAGGCTATCTCTGCCTCATAAGCTAGATAACACCGCCATAACAAAACAGACTTCTGCAACTTATCATCAGCTAAAGCTCTCTCAAACAGACTGTGTATCCTATTGTCAGATCCTACTTTATCCCATTCAAAGGATAAAGCGAAGAGCAAAGCAATAACAGAAGGGTCCCTGTTGCATTCAAACACAAAAAGTAAGTTAATAGGCAGGTATGCAACATCTAGACTTCATAATGATTAGTTAATGGCTGCATGTAAAGCAGTTCATAATCCACAGATACAATATAATTCCATTGCAGTAAGAGAAATAACATAAAATTTCATACTATTTTTGGACTGGACACACATTTTCTGTACCAATTATATTTACACCTAAGTATTCCAAATTATTTTGTCATCAATATTTTGTTTAGTAAAAACATTCCGAAAACATCAGGCAAGTAATATAGATATAAAAACCGAAATAGAGAGAAACGAATTTGGACTGGAGATATAAAATATTATGGAAAGGAAAGGATCAGCAATTTCACCTTTGACTACATTTGTCGAGTGTGAGACGCAGATTATTGGAGACACTATAAAGACAGCTTAGGATTAACATAGCTGAATACGATTTTGGATTGTACGGGTACTTTTGCATCCCCTGTGATATGCTAGGCCAGACCCTTGAGAGACTCAAGTGGGTAAGATTTTTCTGAAGCAGTTTGATGTAATACACCCACAAACCTTCAAATTCCAAGCTATGATTATTCTCTGAACAGAACATTTATAGTTAGTAAGAGCGTGATTTACCACCAAAAGAGAATAAATGTGCAGCTTCACAGATATTGTAAAACAACATAAAAATTTAAAGTGCATACAAGAGAACAAAGCCAAAACAGAAACTAAGGACATGTATTACTCACTTCAAAAAAAAAAAGGAAGAGAGAGAGAGAGAGAGAGAGAGAGAGAGAAGCGCAACAACACAGAAACTCCACGATAACACGATCTGAGTGCAATGCAATAAGATACTCTTGGAATTTATTAATATATGTATGCTCACTACAGAATATTTGTATCAACTGCTTCAGTTGTCATGTGCAATCCATGAGAAACAACACAATGAGGTTGATTTCTCCAATAACTTGTTATCGTATCGACTATTACCTATTTCCACAATAGTTTAGTTTTAGTAGTATGTTACTAAAGCATCCTAACTTTCCAGGTTGATCAATAGAGAAAATGGAGGCACTGGGTACACATATTTGTCTGCTTGCCTCCAGCAGCAATTTCTAGCACCAATACAATAGGTGTCTTTGTCTAACGAGGGATTAAACTTAACGTCATGTAGATATATAAACCATAAGCAATAGTAGAAAAGGATAGGATTGTCGTTTAAGAGAAGGCTTTTTACCTGAAAATGCAATCGGAAAGATCTCCTCAATCACTTCAAGGCCAGAAGAATAACCAGATGTCATACTTTCAAATAAAGAAGCAGAGCAGATGAGAGCAACAGTTTCTTCTTTTATATCACCACAATCAAATGCAGATCGTAAGCTTCTAATCTGCTCTTTGAACCCTTGACGAGCCCTCAAGACCTGAGGCCTCGATATAGGACTAACAAAAGGAACAAAATTCACATTGCTTCCTAAACAGTACAGAATGTAAATTGCACGATGCAACGAGTCAGAGTTGTTTCTTGAAGTGGACACTGCTATCTCCATCTCAGCGTACCAGAAGTAAAGAATAGGAACCTTTCTCCTAAGATCCTGCTCAGAAAAAAACATGAACATCAAACATAAATGGGATCGCTTGGAAGAAAAAGCCTATTATAAAACACATTGCTGAGGTCGCCTGAAGCTAGTTAAACCTGAAAAAGGAAACAACTCCAATAAACCGAGCTTGCACATTAACTTTGGGGGTGGGGGCAGGGGCGGGGGTTTGGAGGGCCCCTTTTGGGATTCATTAAGCTCCGTCAGTGCCAATAAAACCATGTTCCTGAGATAGATGACCATTTGCTGCCATGGAATTGCCTCCCTGGGAGCATGTGAACCAGCAATCCTTCTCTTTGGTGCTACCCAATAGTTAACTAGCATGTCTCTCTTAACAGCTATATTTTATCCCTTAGCACCCCGGAATAGGATCTAAGATGATTTCAAATATTTAATTTTATTACTATACTGAATTTAACAAGGGTACCATAGCTTGACTCCAATGCTACGCATTTTGTCTTAGCGCCTAGGCTCACGTTCCTTAGAACTTGTGCTATTTTCAATTTCCTCTACTTTGGCTCCCCCAATCAAAACTGTTCAAGGTACAAACAATACAACTTTCATCAAGATACTTAAATTACCTTATGCCTTCTCCAGGCTAAACTACTTATTTTATCTCCATGAAGCTTTGGGCTTCGGCGCAATTTGGAAAAGAAAAGGGAGCGACCAATGAAAAGACATCAAAAAATAACGTTTTGCTCAGTCAAGGGATTACTGCCATTTGATGAAAAAGGGACATCGTCTCCCTTCCACCTCTCTCCCTTCCCTTTTTCCCACCCACCCCGAGAATCACTGTTCAAGAGCAAAAAGCAGGTCCCAACACCCCTGCCTGCCTTCCGCCATCCCTTTAAAGCCCAGAGCTCGCCGGAGAACCCAAAACCTGAACCTCCTAAAGCTAACTGAGGCATGCGTCCAACAAAGGCATCCGCAATATGTGTTCACACGGTCCCCTGAAATCTCAATATTTCAGGTGCACGTGATTTAGGAGGCACGAGTGCACGACAGGGAAAAAAAAAATTAAAAAAATGGAGTGGCATCTATTGCTAATAAGAACGAACGTCCTAAAACTACATCCTTTTTAGACAGGAGATGTTCTACTGGATACACAATTCTACCCGAACAAAGTGTGAGACCATATCAGCGGATAACTTGCTTGTTAGAATGCATTCTGAGAATGCAACGCACCAAGATTCCCACATTGTACAATTTAATATCAGTATCATTAATTGGAAGTGACCACATGAGCTTTCTTAGTAAATACATTTACTTTATGGTTTTACCTCAGTAGCTGCTTCGGTGGATAATAGTGCCATGTCAAATATCTTCCTTGCTTGTTCAATGTTTCCATGCATAGCTTCAGTTCGCGCATATATCCCACAAAGCAAAAAGTCCTACAGAACAAATAATCAAAGGTTTACCATAATTATCCATTATCATGTTCATGAGATTTTGTAATCATAAAAGGAAAACGAAATGCCATGAGATATAATCTAACGAAAGCATCATATATCAACAAAGCAACATAGTTACCACTGGTAAATGGTGAGCGCAGCTATTCCTTTCAGAAAACAAGTAAACAGCATTGCGAAAATAAAATGATGCACCTACGGGGTTCTAAAGTTTTAAAAACAATGAAGGACAAAACTCATGAGATATTAATCTAACAAACGCATAATATATCAACAAAGCAACATAGTTACCACAGGTAAATGCTAAATGGTGAGCGCAGCTATTCATTCCAGAAAACAAGTAAACAGCAGTGTACCAAATTCTGGTGTTCACATAAAGTTTTGAAAATGATGATGGACAAAACAATTAAAATGTTAAAGAAAATTATGAATTGATTTGTGGAATTAAAAAATAATTTGATCACAAATCTTTATATGCTTTGACTTCTATATTGTTCTAAAAGCGTACAGCGTCCATTAAACAATGCAGATTACACACAGTAGCATGACTTTCCCCACAAATGTCTCTGGCTATGAGCCAGCTGACTGGAAAATACACAACAGCACTTTATTTGTCTGCTGCAAGTAGCTAGTTGCACGCTAGCACCTGGCTTTGAACATGTTGCACTCCAAAAGAATGTGATACAAAAAAATTAGAAAAGGTCAAAATTACCTGTCTGTCTTTCTTCAACAAATTTTTGGCCAAAGCCCTTGATGCATTTGAAGGAGTGGCCACGGAGTTCTCTTGACCAGTATACATCTGGGTAGTAATAAGCAAAGCCTCCTCCAAGATGTGATTACGAGGGAAAACATCAAGGAAAAGCAGAATTGCATTCCTCAGAAACTTCACCAGGCCAGGTCTTTGAGAAAGATCATGCATGCTTCCTATTAACGATTCCAGTTTGTAACGACTTGAACCTTGGTCCTTATTTAAAAGATCAGATACAGTACCGAGATCTTCCAAAATATCATTAGTAATCATCTCCAAGCTCAAAATCCTATCAAGCCAACTTGAACTGTTTGTGGACGTCCTGGGAATGAAAGGATAGGTGGTGAACAGTGAGAATAGATTATGTGAAAAATTCAAAATAGGGGAGAAGTACTGAAAACTCTAGCTTATCAAAGGCTGGCGAGGAGTTGAGACAAAAGAAAGACGAAAGTACCACTTTTTCTATATTGCAAGAAAACATCGTGACCAAAACTCGACCTAGGCGGAACTAGGTGGCATTATACATTAGGATGCACCTAAACAGTACACACACACAACCAGAACATTGAGAAAAAACCTATAAATAGTTGTAGATTTTAAACCATGTTTTGTTATACTAAGTGGTCAGAGATATCATTATGTTATGTCATATCAAGCTCATCGACGAAAAAATTGGGATTGGCTAGAAGTAACTATGCATTTCTTTTCAATAGAAAGATGGCATCAAATTCCCAGAAGAAGAGGACTACACTAGAGCCTGGGGCAGACCCAAGGTTTTCAAAACCGGACAAACCGGTCCAGTCCGGTTAGCAAAACCAGTCCGGTTTTCCGCTAAAACCGAAACTGTGTACTGTGGTTCCGGTTTACTGGACTGGTTTTTCAGGTAGCGGGTTTTCCGGTTTTTTGGGGATTGCAAACCCTGGGCAGACCTCCCACCAATTGCACAAGGCTCAGGTACCTGGAAAAATGCTTGGAAGACCAAATCTACCTGGCTCTCAAAAATGGGTTTCAACTACTTACATTGAACGACATCTGCATGCAGGATGTATCCACTATTTTTTTTATAGAAAAATGACGCTGACTAGCTAATTTATGTTTGAATCGAGGAAAACTATATAGACATGGACATAAGGGGGGAGAAAATACCATCTAGAAATTTTGCCACCATAAAAATCAATAAATTGGCATATCAAGGAAAAGCGGGCCTCCTCTGAAGATAAAGAGAAAAGAAACTCGGTTACATCTTCAAACAAGATTACTCTGGAAAGATGATCATCCTCTTCTCCGGATGGAACATCACCAGAGCGGAGTGATTCTATTCCTACAAACATATCAAGTGTTAACACTAAGTCAATTAAACAAATAACCATGCCGAATATCTAAATGAAAACAAACTCAATGTACCAGATTTTTCACGAAGAGGCATCCATTGTTCATTGTCCCTTGATAACTCCATCAAGGACCATCTATTCCATGTTTTTGCATCTTTCACTTCACTGTCTGACTCTGCACTTACATCAATACCCAGCTTTTTCAGCAAGGATTCAACATCATCTTGTGCAGATGTATCCTCAGCATCTAGGTCTTCTGCATCATTTCCATCAGTTGATGGTCCTAGTGTTTTGTTGGATGAATCGTTCGTGTCACTGCTTCTTAGAGAAGGATCAAACCAACCACTCCAGCCTCCTACTTCAGGCTCTTGTGAACTTTCTTGCATGGCCATGTTTTGTCTACTCTCCTCATCTTTTGCTAACCATGCAGACCATCCAAGAGCACCATCTTCCCCTACTCTAGCACCAGCACTGTTCCAGAAGTGCTCAAAGAGCCTTTGCTTACTGCTTGTGGTCAGAGACAGGGGAGGGGAGAATAAGCTAAACTCTATTTGAGCCTGAAATAGCCCAGTTGCTAATTCTCGATGCCCTGTCTGCCACTCAAATCGGCACAGATTCACAAATATATCCACTAAACCAATTTCAAGCTGAGCTAGGGAAGGATATGATGCCTTGGGATCAGCATTTTGATTGTCCTGTATTAAAAAAAAAAAGAGAGAGAAGACATTAATGGCATTTTCAAGGCATGCCAGAAGCAGATAAGTTTAACTATTTACAAGGAAACACTGAAGCTAAACCTGCCTACATAGCTTGGTGCATGCTGCAGATAGAGCCTGTACAGCATATACATAAGACTTCCGTATTTCTGGAACTTTGAATCTGGAGAATTCCCCTTGGCACAGGAGTAGATACTCCTTCCACAACTTACAACTATCTGGGTGTTTTGTAAGTATTTGCTCCCATTTCCCCAAGAGGCTCTCAGTGCTATCCCTCTCACCATATGACTTCAAAAGGTAAAGCAACAATTCCTCGTTACCCGGATTAAGATCCACCGCATTCTCAAGTATGCTTATTTTCCTTTCGGTAGTTTGCAAACGTGCAGCCTTTTGTGGCTGCGTACTGGCAACTTTGTCCTGCAATACAACAGTAGTGAATATAGTGATGTTTGTAAATGAAAAATATTTATTAATACGAAAGCTAAAACAATAACTAACAACTAACAACACAGCACTAGTACATAATACGAATAAGTGGAATAACGTGATGAGAGAAATTTCATCCACAAAACAATAGAAATTCCTGATACCTGAAATTGTGCAAAAGCCAACCAAACTTTTTCATCGTGAGGATTTTCTCGAGACATCTTATTGAATTCCTTCGTCCTTCGAAGTATTTCATCTTCCCAGGATTCCTCAAGCTCATGTTCCACGTTTGTATTTTTCACAGGGAGTGATACTGTATCTAAGGGGAGAAAATCTTCAGTGGGCATTGAAAAGGCATCGCTTTTAAGTACTTTCAGGTGTTTGAAACCCTTATTTCTTTCAAAAACTGCATATTTTGCTGAGTAGTAGCGACCACCAGCTCTGACTTTGCTATCCAGTCCATCTAAGTCTGAGTCTAGATCCATATGTGATGAACCAAGCCCCCAGTTATAAAATCGAAACCGGTTGAAATCACGTGCCCCGAGCATGCTCTGAGGTTTGTAGCGTGCAACATCCATTCTGCAATTTTCTTGAGGTGTTAAAATTTAGTAGCAAAACAAAATATACTAACCCAATAAATTCAAATAAACAGAAATGAAGACAGGACTGGGATTTTAAGATTTATTAAGGCAGATAAGTTCAAGTAAACAGAAATGGAGACTGGTTTAGAGTATTTAGTACTCCCTCCATTCTTTTTTTTATGACGTTTCAGACAAGCTTTTTAGTTCATTTGTAGTTCATTCTGGTTGTCTGAAACGACAACAAAAAAAGAATGGAGGGAGTATTTATTAACATAGATAAGTCTCTCAGCCAGGCAGAACAATGGTAAAGATGAAAATGAGAAGACTATTGAAGCAGTGCCATTCCTACTAATATGAATAAACTGAACTTTTCAACTAGCAGCCAGTCAACATGCTGTTGACCATGCTACAGGAATCAAATCATTTAACTACCAAGTTAAATTGACAATCATGTTGTACATTTGCCCTCATTGGTCCTACCATAACAAAATGATACAGCATATTTTTAACCTCGATAAGGAGGGTCCACTGTTGGGTTAACTTGGAGAAAGTAACCCAGTTTGGCGGTAAAAAAAAGGGGGTTGTTATGGCAAACTGTATAAGGGAAATGTAAAACAGGTAACCAGATGAAAGTTTGTTCCATCATATGGGGCAATTCCTCCATATAAACAACCAAGGTGCCAGAATCTTGGAATCTTAGTATTTTCTCGCATCTACAGAAGACACAAATAGCTAACTTATATAATAGTATTACAGTTCATCCAACCAAGCATCTAACCCTGGAGGAGACTAACATGTTAAAGCTACAAGTTACATACTGGATATAATGGGGAATGCTTCACAGTTTCAAGTACCAATAACTATGCCTATGAATTTCAGACAGATTGATCAGCAAAGGCCTCAGGGAGGGCATTTGAAAAATAATAAGATTGAAGTAGCTTTTACACCTACAAGTCAAACATGATGCTGAAAACTTGGGTATCAGTATTCAAATTAGAAAAATACACAAGCTAAATGGTACACATAAATAAGCAAACCATTGGCACTAGAGAACGTCTTAAATCAGGTTCTTAAACATAGGTGTTAGAGTTAAGCACTAAATGTTAGCTACGTCACAAACAATCAGCTCCGTATGCTGCATCAAAACAGAATTTCATAAGCAAGGATCTGACCTGTAGAGGGATCCAAAAGCCAGGTTATCATGATCACCCTTGGCGTCGACGTAGTAATCCTTGACCGGCTTGGTGTCCGACCCTGCCCAGGCACGAATCCCAGGCTTCCGCGAGGCCGCAGCCCCATCGAACCGCTCCTTCTCTCGCTTCCGCTTCCTCCTCCCCCTTTCCTTCTTCCGCGACCCTCTATCCTCGTCGGAGGAAGACGGCGATGATGGCACTAGCTCGTACTTCGCAGGTGCGGGCTGCGGCACCGTGTCCTCGTCAGAAGAAGGGCTCAGCGGCAGCGGAAGGGACGAAGAGGTGGCGGCCGGGATGTTCAGGGAGGAGGCATCGAATGAGAAGCTAGGGTTTGAGAGCCACTGGGAGTCGGCGGTGGGAGCGGAAGTGGCCGCGGCGAGGGGGAAGAGAGGGAATAGAGAGGACGAATTCGTACGAGGATTTGTCTCGTCTCCGTCGACGGCGGCTGGGACGGTGGTGTTCGTGGTGGTCGACGGCGAAGTCTCCGGCGGGAGCTCCATGGCGGGTGCCCGTCGTCACAGGGACTCGAGCGAAGGAAGGTTCTGGCTACTGACGAGTGGGGCCCGCGTTCGTTTAAGCGCGTCGATTACACAAAGCTACTGGGTTCTGATGTATTGGTCCAGATTAGAGAGATATTGGGCTAGTGATGGGCTACTGGTCAGGAGTGCCCATTAATAAACCTGGGCTGCATCCGGCATGGTGATTGCGGGCTTTGGAACGTGCGGTGCTGCTAAGCCCATCAAGATAAGCTGGGAATCGAGAAGGTGAGAAACACTGAAGTTGCGGTTATCGTGATAATCAGAAAAGAAATAGGTAGAGATGTTAGTGTCCCTATCTCTGTGGGTGCAACGTAATAAGTTTTTCTCAAATCTCTGTTCAATTTGTCTTGATTTGATGTTAAAGTGTTTCAGAGTATTCACTCATCTCAAATTTGTTTTTGATCATTAGTAAAGCTTGCCCTAGTGTCAAGGGAAAGATGCTGCCTCTACTCCTCTGCCGGCTCCCTTCGACACCGCGTGCGCTGCATTTAGTCATGGCCAATAGACGGCCCGGGCCGACACGATACAGACCTGAAAAGGCACGGTCCGAATCTATTTCGGGCCGGCACGGCACGCATTACATTTCGGGTCGTGCCGTGCCAGCCCACGTGCCTAACCTTCGGCTCGTGGCCCCGGCACGAAATGGCCTTTTCGTGTTTAATCGTGTCGTGCCGGTCTCCTAGCCCGCAAGCACGGCGGAAAACCTTAAAAATCAGAACAAAAAAATGATAAAATGGAGACTTGAACCCTCGACCTATAGCTTAGTAAGCAAGAGACTTACCACTAGACTACTTAATGCTTACTCTCTCTGTCCCAAAATAGATGTCGTTGTTGACTTTTTTGACCGCTCGTCTTATTCAATTTTTTTGCAAATTTTATTTATTTATTTACAATTTGTTTTATCATTGAATATATTTTAATCATGACATATTTATTTTTATATTTAAATAATTTTTTGAATAAAACGAAGGGTCAAACATGATGTCCGGCGACACCTATTTTGTGACGGAGGGAGTATTGTTCTATATGAAACATAAATTATATTTAATATCATGTCGTGTCGTGCCGCCCGTCGGGCCGCACCCTCGGCCCACGGCATGGCCCGGGCCCGAAATTCATCGGGTCGTGCCATGCTCGGTCCGAGCCAAAAATTACGTGCTTCGTGCCCGCCCGTTTGGCCCAACCCATTTGGCCATCACTAGTTGCATTAAGTAATCACCACGCGTGGTGTCTCACGGCCCACGAACGCCGCGGGACGCGGCGTTTCGTTCCTGTCCAGCTGCATCACGCTCCGCCGCCGTCGTGCCTCGCCACGTGTGCGGCGCCCCGTGCTCACCCCCGCCTGTTGCCGCCTCCGCCGCCGCCTCCCACACTAAATTCTACGGATCGCCGCCGCCCTAAATTCTCCGGCGAGCCAAAACTTAAATTCTCCAACTCACCGCAACGCTAAATTCTCTAATCCTCGCCGGTTTCTATGGTCGTCGGAGAAGGTATTGGACTTTTGAAATACAAATTCACGCGCATTAAGGGATTCTCCGACGAGCTATGCTGCTAAATTCTCCGACAAGTGTGGTGGTCGTTGTCCAAACCGCGCGCGGGGCCGGGGATAGCCCACAAGGGAGGTGAAGAGGCGGGGCACAGGGCTAGGCGGAGCACGGGGAGGAGGAAGCTTCGGTGACGCGCAGGCCCGGGCGGCGCGGGGAGGACGAAGCTGCAATGTCGATGGTGCGCGTCACGCGAGTGAGGAAGAAGACAGCCTCGTAATGGGCTAAATGGCCGGCTCCAGTGGGCCCAAACCGCGCGCGCGGTGTATAAGGTTTGGCCTCCTCCGCTCTGCACGTAACGGTAAATGTGACTCCAGCGAAAGGGCCTGTAGCCTAGCGATTACAAGAGCCTCAGTAGCACCTCAGGTCCTGGGTTCGACTTTCTGTAGGAGCGAATTTTCTAGGATTTAACGGTATCGTGCTTTCAGTGGTAAGCGACGCTCCCGTCGACAGCGAGGCGCCAGTGGTGACTTTGTCAATATCTAACATATGCCGGCACAGTTTTCGAAGATGCTCATAGGGATAGGGTTTGCGTACGTGTGTTCATAGGGGTGAGTGTGCGTGCGTTGTGTGCGTCTGAGTTGTACTTTGTACTAAAAAAATGGGTAAATATGACTCCACACCAATGTTCTAAATAGCCGGCTATAGCCCGCTATAGCCTCTGGGGAGGCGAGGGGCTAAGCTAAGTTCCGTTTAGCGCTAAGCCTCATAGCCCGCTATAGCCACCGCTATAGCCGGCTAAATCCGTTAAATTAAGGTGATTTAGCCGGCTAAATGGTGGTGTGGTGAAGGCACGAAGCTTTTTATGATGTTTAGAACTTAAAAAAATGATTTAGCCATCTATATTAAGGTGTTTAAAACTTTGAATGATGATACAATTAAGGCATGAAGCCATCGTCCTATTTTAGCCCATAAAAATTTCTTGGTGTCATGTTTTATGTTTAATTATTAACTAATTTGTTAATGGTACCTTAAAACCGCCAAATGGGCTTAGCCCGTTATAGCCACCGCTATAGTCTTTTTTAGCCTCTGTGGACATCAACTGTTAAAGGTCTTAACCTGCTATTTAAAACACTGCTCCCCACTGATTTGTGGTCCATAGTGAAGATTTACATGCACCCACGTCCCTCATAAACAGATTGCATCTTTCAGCCGCAGGACTGCGAGACCTGCAAAGACTGCAACGCGTGGCTTGGATGCCACTGGATCCCTCATCTGGAGGGGAAGAAAGGCCCGAGGCCATGAATTCTTCCAAGGCACGTTGAATCCATGCATAATTATCTCATTATCTTTCCTTTACACATTAGGATGCTCATCATTGCATAACGACAAGAAAGTTTTGAGAGGAAAGGACACTACAATCAGGTCACTCTCTTCCCTTATTCTCCCCATTGAACCGATCTTTTAAGGCTGTGTTTACTCGTAACATGATTGTTCTGAAATAAGTGCATTATTAAGTTCTTGCCAAAATTCAGAGGATAAGAGCAAGCCCAATAATCGGCTTGTAGCCGGACAGCTCATCTGACAAACCGACGTGGAGGGAAGAGAAACGGGAAAGATTCTCCGCTCGGCGCAACTGCCGGCGCCGAGCGCAACACGAGCTCCAACGCAGTCTGTGGGATCCGCTGCGCCTATCCCTCTCTCTCTCCGGCTCCGCCTGCTACTCGGTACCTCGACGAAGCCGACGCCCTCCAGCGCCGCGCCGCTCCCGACCTTCTCTCCATGGCCGCCATGGCAGGGCGGAAAGCTCCGGCAGCGCAGCAGATGGCGAAGGCGGTCGAGCTCCCTGAAGTTGTAGTAGCAGATGGCGAACGAAGTCGGAGGACACCAGGACACTGGGCAGAGGCGCAGAGCATGCGGCAGGCCACGGCAGCGCCATCCGCTTACTGGAAGAGCTTCGTGGCACGACAAGGTGCACCGCCACCAGTGGCGCGAGCTCGGCCTGCTCCTTCGCGCACTCCTTCCCGGCATCCGTGCTTGGAGAAGGTGCAGACGCCGTGCTGGAGGTCGAGGCAATGGACGGCGATGAGCTCGCGAGGCCGGTTCGCGGAGCTGTCGCCGCGCCGAGAGGCGAGGGCGAGCTAGGCGTTCGGGCATGACGTTGAGCGTCGAGTGCCTCGGCTGGTTGCGGCCGCCATGAGCGGCGAGCAAGGTGCGGACGGCATGGAGAATTTTTCCTCTGCTGCTGCGGTGGACCCAATGTAAATAAAAAATTAATTTGAGAAGCCTGTTTGGAGTGGAACTTATTGAGCAGCATTGGCGGTACCGCTTGTCTGATTCTGGGTTGGGTTGGCTTCAAGCCAAACTTATTGGCCCTGCTCTAACCAGGGTATCTCGTAACATGATTGTTCAGAGGATAAAATTCAGAGGACACCTACCTCAGAATTAGACTGGTCCGATCGACTGAAAAGGGAAAGGAAATGGTCGGAGCAAGCTCGCTGAAACCGGCAAACAGCCAACCTGAATCTACGATCCGACACGGGCGCCTTTCCCTTTTTCCGTGCCGAAATCTTGTCGACCTGCGAGCCAGATTCACCGGGCGCTACCGAATCGCTTTGCAGGCTGCGATTGCTGCAGCGCCAATAATCACAATCACAGTTCACAGTGCGCCAATAATCCGTCATGGAGTAGTTGACCGAGTCCACGACTGCGCTGCAGCTGCAAGATGTTGGCCAATCCGCGTAAGGGCCATATGAGCAAGCAGCTCATCGGCCGGCCGGAGTAGCTGCCCTGCATACGGCATACCCATGTTGATCCAGCTGGACGAGTTAACTGGCTAGCATCGACGGATCCGAGCTTAAATGCTTCACTGACGCTGGAATGTATGTACGTAATGCAACTGTTCTATATGTATTAAAAGAATTCCTGCATGACCATGGCCATCACTTGCATATTACTACAGTACTAATCAATATAGGTGTCAATATGGGTCCAACTGGCTGAATTGGCTTTTCTTTTTTCTCTCCGAATAGGCTGGATTAATCATGAGGTCTCATCTGTCACAATAACTGTTTGGACATGCCATTACACTGCATTCAGTAGCTGTTTCAAGGAACTGCCACTTATTGAAAGCACTGAACTTGAACACTCCCACAGCTCAGGAGCTGTCATGCTCATGCAACGGCAAGATTAAAAAGGGGGGAAAAGGAACATGGAGAAAAGATGCAAACTAATCAAGCATATCGTCCTGCCGCTGTCTAGTATGGGACTCACCACCTTCTAGCTCTGATGAAAATCTGAATAAACGTCGCTATCGTGCAATAAACTGCATGCCGCCTAGGTTGAGACTGGATAAGCGCCCATGCTCGGTGCTCCTTTTCTGCTAAGCCCAGAGTAGATAATTAGATATGCGCTCCTGGGGCAGCACGTATGCTCCGTGCCATCATCTGTGAACTTTGAATGACTTCGGATTTGCTAAACAGTTTGTCAGATTTGCAAAAAGTTCTCATTTCAGATTAAACTTTAGTGGGTCCTGTTCAGGCCTGATAGCATCCAGTGGGTTTACATTGAGCTTGGCCCATAATGCTACACCAGGCCATAACTTGCCGTGTAACTTGTAGTCTCGTCTACGCAGCGAGTGAGTACATGCCGTCGGAGCAGTCATTTTTTTTTTTTTTTGCGAAGACGTCGGAGCAGTCATTAGCTTAAACTAAAACCTTTTGCATGCTACCTTGACACATATCATTGACACAGTCAGTTTTTATTGTCATTGAGACAACGGTGGCATATGAGTCATTAGAAGTTTTTTAGGTGGCATATAAAGAAATTCTCCTTTTTTTCACTACCTCTATGGGCGTTATCACAGACATATGAACCTGGAAAGACAGTAAGCACGTATTTCATTTAAGAAGAGAGAAAAACGTCGAAAAATAAAGGAAGAAGTCTATTTTACTACCCTCAAGTATCCATATTTTTCACTTAACCCCTTAAACTAATTTTTAGTCTGATTTACTACTCCGAACTATCTAGATTGGTTCAATTCACTCCCTCGTGAATTTTTTCTTTTTCGTTTCTCTTTGTATGGCTTATATTTGAAGCTCAAATTTTGTAGGATGGTAGATAACATCATCCTCTATGCTAGAAATATTCCAGATTTTTTCAGAAATATTTCTTGCATTATTCTATCTTATATGTCGAATTTGTATCGCACACTTTTCAGATACAAAAAATTTGAAAAATAATCGTTAAACATTTTTCTAACATAAGATATGTTTTAACCTATATCTTACAAAAGATTACGCTTAAACATGATGTGTAGCTATATATACAAAAAAGGAAAAATTCCATGAGGGAGTGAATTGAATCATTCTAAATAGTTGGAAGGAGTAAAATAGACCAAAAATTAGTTTAAAGGTTAAGTGAACTACATGGATACTTAAGGGTAGTAAAATGGATTTCTTCTAAAAATAAAATCAGTGCTTAATAACCTGACAGAAGCATATGCAATTCCTGGGCACTGAAGAATGAAGATCCCTACCAATAATTCCAGTTACCAAATGCTGAAAAGGATTGGGATCGATAATGACTGAGGGAAACGAGTCAAACGATTTTGGCGACCATCAGGCTGCTGAAATATCAGTGGCTGGAAGCGGCGCGGCTGCATGCTTACACCATGGCTTAAGAGAGCTGTCCCTCCAGAATGGCAGGATGCAGCGTTGCCACAGCCACGGAACGGCGACTCAACCACCCGTATTAATAGAGCAATTGATACTAGTGAGGCAATGCAAACATGCATCGCAACGTCGTGATTCAATGGCGGCCCCTCCTTCCAGCCTGCGCTCTGCATGCAGGGCTCTTAATTCTGATGAAGCCTGAACACCACGTAGTACACACTCATTTCGTAGTAATGCAAATATTCAAGCAGCGGAGTGACTTGTACATTTTAGCAGGTGGCAAGAATAACTACTATTGAAAGCAGCTCAGACGAGCCATCACAAGGCTGTTCACAAATCGACAAGCGGCTAATACATCAGCAATCATGGCAGATTCCACGACCCAAACAGAGGAAACCAACGAGAGACAAACGAACGCATTGAGATTTCCCTTCATGTTAAAAAATGGAAAGAGAATAATGTTCATTAAACACTTGATGACACCATTAGACAGAAGTCAATACCCGAACCATTCATCGTCCTCTGCTGCCGGCAATTTTCCTACAAACTTACTAGATCAAGGGGCTGAAATGGATGGCTAGAGCTAGGATATGGAGAGAGACAACTTTGAGGACTGCCGGCAGCACGAGGGATTAGACGAGCATGGTGCGTTCTTGACTCCTTCGCTTTATGCAAAGCCTAGCAAGCAAACTTCAAACCTGTAGAGGGAGACGAACACCTAAAGCAAGAATAACAAGTGACTGTCATGAGATGGATGGGTGGAGGCGACGACAGAGAGAGTTGAATGAGGCATGGATCGGACGGCGCAGCAAAAGCGGCGGGTGAACCCCAGGGGCGCGACACCACGGCAGCAGCCCCTCTCCTTGAATGGCGAGCATTGAAACGCCCCAACCAACCAAGAACTCACTCCATGGGCGAGCGCCTTGAAGCAGCGAATTCACTCTCCTTGGCAGCAAAGCAGCAGGCGGGGGACGGAGACCTAGCTACGCAGGCCAGGGAGGCATGCATGCATGCACGCATCAATTTCGATCCATCAGCCGGCGGGCGCCCATCAATGGCTGGCGCAATTCAAGGCCGCCTTAATTTGCTCCACTGTGGTGCTGATGAGGCTGTTGACCGTGGCCACCGACTCCGCGTTCAGCTTCGACGACGGCAGGCTGCTCACCAGGATCTGGAACGCCACCGTCACCAGCGACCCGCCGGCGGCAGCAGTGGAAGGCGAGCTCGCGCTCGTCGACGCGCCGGGCCGGCCGTCGGGGAGGATGGTGAAGCCCGACGGCAGCAGCGGGATGGCGGACGGGTCCTCGCCGCTCATCACCACGTTGGCCGCCGGGATGTCGATGGGCGCGTACACCACCAGCGACCCCGACGCGTCGGTGCAGCTCTCTTGCAGGATCAGCATGCTGTTCTGGCTCGCGTTCAGGCCCTGCATTGCATTTGCATACACACGCGCAGAGCGTAACGTTCCGTCAAACACCCCCGTGTATGCTTTGACACGTAGTACGAAACTTGCCAAGTCAAGAATGCAGCTTACTCTTAACAGTGAGATGCAGTTCCCTGGATGCGATCCGTTGGGGATCCGCGACACCTCCTGCACCGGGTTGCCGTGCGACAGCACGTCCCACTGCAACGAACGAACACGAGAAAACGTGGCCACACCGTGACGAGCAAGTTAGAACGCGCGTTTTCGGAAGCAAAAAAATAAACAAAATAATTGTCAGGACGTCGCGGCGGACCTGGGAGCGCGTGTTCTCGTCGCGGACGAAGGCGAACACCCGTTCGCAGGGGACGGGCAGCCAGATGGAGGTGGCGGCGCTGAGCACCACGCCGCTTGGCTGGCCCGGGTCCGTGCTGCGGTGCACCATGACGCGCACGCCCACGTCGTTGGGCCCCGACAGCGTCGTCCACCGGTGGAGCTGCGACGCGCTCAGGCTCGCGCAGAAGCTGCTCACCATCCGCTGCGACAGCTTCATCATGCTCCGCTTCCCGTCCGGAGTCACTGCGGCAAGCCATTTGATCAAACCAAGCGTGAGTTTCTTTTTGCCAAAATGCCTAAATGCCAACGACGCGATGCGACCATAGATACTAGTACGCACCTCCTGCGATCTCCCGGTGCGGCATCCCGGCCGTGACGAGGCACGCGTACCGCTCGCACGCCCGCTGCAGCGCGGCGAGCCACCGGTGCGCGCCGAACGCCGCGCCGCTCAGGACGAGGTCGCGGTACAGCAGGTGGATGGGAACCCTGTCCTCGATCTCCATGTGCTCCACCCAGGTCACCTGATGAATTTGCTCACCAGAAACGGCACGCGCATCAGTACACCACGCCACCAACCACATTGCGTACGTACTGTACAAGGCAATGCACATCGATCCATAGAAGAAGAAAAAGAGAGAGAGGACGTGACAGAAAGGCAATCGAGCAACCAACCTTGGAGTAGCCATTTGCCATGTCCGCGATGAGGCAGCCCGAGGGGAGCCGGCACGAGCGCGGCGGCGGCGCGCCGAACCGGGCGTCGCGCGGCGGGATGTCCACCGAGATGTCGGCGATCGCCCACAGGCCGTGCTCGATCTGGCGGCAGTAACGGAGGAAGCAGAACTCGCGGGTCGGGACGACCGGCGACATCACGTGCAGCTCCTCGTACATCTGCACGGCACGAATGCACAAAAAGAAATTTACTCGTGGGATCCAGAGGAAGACCCGTGCGACGTGACGTGACACAGGGATCGATCGGGTCGGGCTTCTTCTTGTTGTTACCACTTACCAGGACCAACGACTCGCTCCGCCCGGCCATGCCGTTCACCAGTACGTCGATCGTCCGCGCCTTGGACACGATGGCAGGGAAGAACTCCATCCACTTGCTCTGCACGAAACAGTGAACAGTGCACGTCACGCAATCCATTCAATCAGCATGTGCAAAAAAAAAAAATGCTACCTATAGGTGTAAAATGCCATACAAAAATGCAACTATTTTTTACCAAAAAAGAAAAAAACGAGAGGATTGGAAAGTTACCGAGTCCATGAACATGTCGACGAGGCCGATGGCGCTCATGAACACGAGGCCCGCGTCGCGGGACCCCTCGACGTGCACGTCCGGGCCGCGGAACGAGCTCCCGGGCTTGGCGAAGACGCTGTCGTACGTGTCGACGTTGAGCACCTCGCGGCCGTCGGCGCCGCCGCCCGTCTTGGCCCACATGTGCTCGCCGGCCTGCGCCATCCGGATGAGCTCGTCCATGGCGCGCGTCGCCATCTCCGCCATCATGGGCCGCTCCATCTCCGACACCGGCGTCGGTAGCTGCTGGTGGAACGGCGGCAGCCCCGACGAGGCGCCGCTGAGGAGGTCCAGGTCCAGCGACGGGCCCAGGGCCGGGCTGCCCAGCCCGCCCACGGACAGGTCCAGCGACGACATGGACAGCGGCTGCACCGGCGGCAGCTGCGTCATGGGCCGCCCCAGGTACTTGGACGTCAGGCTCGACACCCGGTCAAGCTGCACGAGGTGGTGTAAAGTGTAAACACGAGAACGCAATGGGGAAGAAATCATTATCAACCGATCAAAGAGAGGAGAAATGTGAACTTGCCTCATCCTTGAGGCGCGCGTTCTCCATGCGCAGCTTCTGCTCGTCGAAGTAGTCGTCGGCGACGGGCGGGCCGCCGCATGTGGGGCAGATGACGGTCCGGAGGGCCTCGCGCATGGCGATGTTCTCGCACCGGATCTTGTCGTTCTCCGCGCGCAGGAAGCAGTTGTCCGCGCGCTCGTGCTGCGCCTGCAATAATCAACGCCAAAATAAATGGCCGTCCCAAACAGGAATGAACCGCAAGAAAACGTGGAAATAGATGGCAACTCGATCCATCAAAACGGGATGGATACCTTCATCTGCGTCCGCCGGTTCTGGAACCAGAACTTGATCTGCCGGGGCTCCAGCCCCAGCTCCCGGCTCAGCTGCATCCTCTGGTTCTCGTCCGGGTGCGGGCACTCCTTGAACATCCTGCGCACGCCGCATTTCAATCAACCGTGAATCAAAGAACAAAAAACTAGACAAGGAAGCAAATAATCGAGAGGATGCACGTACGCCTCGAGCTGCTGAATCTGGCGCGGGGTGTGGCGGTGGTATCTCTTCTTCCGGCGCTGGCCGTCGGAGCCTTCCATGACGTCGTCGCCGAAGTCCATCGCGGCGAACGCACGCACGCACGCACGCCTCCGACGCTTGCTTGGGGCGCAATCCGCTGGTGGACTCGGTGGACTAGTAATACTGGACTAGAGGCAGGAGTACGAGCACCACGAGGGCCAAACTAGCAAGCTACTCGTAGGCGCTATATAGCCTCGCTCCTATGCAGGAAATAGTGCGGCAGTAGCGGAGGTACGAGCAGTAATCTCGCTGGTCCAGGCGAAGCAGCTGCTAGCACACACTACTACAGCTCAGAATGGGGAAGGCGCCGCTCGCTGAGGACGAGGAGGGAGGAGAAGAAAGGAAATGAGATAAGCACAGACTCGGGTTCGGCCAGCCAGCTATCAATCGATTAGGCCTCCGGTTGCTCCTCCTGGCTCCATTAATTTCTTTCCACGCCCTTAACTCTCTCTCGCTCTCTCTGAATTCTGAAACGGAGAGGACTCGACTGAGCCAAGCAGGGAGCAGTGTGTGTGTGACCGGAGACCTCGCTCCTTGTGTTGTTGCGCTTGGCGTGTGGGAAACCGAGAGAGATGGAGGAGGGATCAGCGGGACGACGAGGGGAAGGAGGGAGGGAGAGCGGTAGGCGGGGAGGAGTAATAACCGATGCGAATTAAGAGCCGGAGGAGTATTAAAAAGGGCCCCACCCGCTCGGTTTGAGGAGGCCCTACTGTTGCTTTCTTGGGTTTGGGTGGGAACAGCTGGAGCCATTTAAGGCCCAAACGGGTCGGTTCCTTTGACTTTCTCTGCCACC
Source organism: Eragrostis curvula (assembly GCA_007726485.1). Classification (NCBI taxonomy): domain Eukaryota; kingdom Viridiplantae; phylum Streptophyta; class Magnoliopsida; order Poales; family Poaceae; genus Eragrostis; species Eragrostis curvula. The sequence continues at coordinate 8,209,463 of CM017439.1, read as the reverse complement.
CGCGAACCTCTAACAGTACGTTTTCAGCTCATTTTGCGCATGATGCTTCAAGTTACTACGATAGTTTGAATTCCTCAGCTCGAATTGAACCTGTACAAGTGGTTCTGAAGTGAATTACTAAAAACTTGAGTGAGGGAGTGCTTGAGTTGTTAATTTTTTGTGACTGCTTTGCAGAGCAAAGAGCCTTATTCAATCGACATCAGTTGTCAAGGTCATATGAAATTTCTCATGTTTGACAGAATGGATTTCACTAACCTTCTGCCAAAAGCTCTCACAGCCTTGAACAAATCAGAAATGGGCCGGATCCTGTTCAAGATCCAAGACTCTGCCCAACCTGGAAAGAGACGAAGCGGCATTAAATCCTTGGTGGCGTCCCAAATGTGATAATGGTATCGGGATCCAAAACAAAAAGATCAAACTCAAGACTGCCTTCTACGGGTTGGGTTGGACTTGGGATGCATCCATCCATCTAACGGCACGCAGAGGCCAAGCGAAGCAGCATGTTGCCAGTCCCGTGCCTCATTTGGTGCTTCACTGCGCGCACGCACGCATGGCAGATCCGTCCATACTGTAATTTGGATGCACCAACCCATGCAAAATTCAGGTGCCGAAGATTCTAAAATCTCGGGTGATCAAATGGTTAAATAATGTTGCACGATGCGGTTTGACAAAGTTTGATCTGCGGCTAGGAGTACTTAGCCTAATTATAATAACCTTACTTATCGGAATTTTGTTTCCTAAGCTAGAGCACTTCCTCCTTGCTTTGCTCCCCATGGGGAGGCGTGCCGGATTGACCGCTCTTTCAGTGCTAGTCTCAGCCTCTTTTATGAGCCCTAGAAGTGACACTGAAACATCAAAGGCGAAGGCCGATGTGATGCGCATTGACTTTGTAGTATGAGCACAAAAGGCTTTTATATTGATTCTAGTACGGCGTGACAAGCTCGACTGACTTCATACGTTAACCATAAAAGATAATCATATGCATTGATATGAAAGGAGGTAAATTCATGGGACTCCTTTTATTGGATTGTTTGAATGTCCTTTTCAAGTTTTCATTTCCGGAGGTTCAGAACTGATTGATTGATGCCCAAATGGATCGATGTTCCTTTAATTGTTCTGTTGGCCCCAGGGAAGAGAAAACTCTGTTTTACCGGAAAAAGGGCTTCTCCCAAGAAGTTCAGCTCGAGCTCATGTCTAACCCCCAAACTATACTTGACCTTGATTAAGGTTCTGCATCATTCCACGTTGCATCTAGTATAAACTTCCGGAGTGGTGTGTGCATGGAACAGGGGGCATAATAAAAGAAAAAAATAATGAGTTGCTGGTGAGGAAGATACTCCACATTGAATAGCTATTTCTGGTTCCCATTTACTCCCAATTCATGGCTGCTCTTAAATGTTCTTGTTCTCGCATCTCTGCGCGCATCGATTGAATTCATTTGGCCGAGCTCGTGGTGGATGGATGTATTTATCGCCGAATAATATCGTTGGTGCAATCTTAACACATAAAAGCCAGGATGAACCTGAATAACATCGTTGATGCGATCTTAGACATGGAGTTTTTACTTCACGCGTGTGCCGTGCCTTTCAAAAATTCACATACACATTTGCCTCGTTCAGCACCGTGTGCCAGCTTGATGCCCTGCGTCACTGCAGATTTTCATCGCAGTGAACTGTAGTAGTAGCTGTAATGCAGGGCTCCAAATATTTTGTGAGTGACCAAGACCAAAGTCTATCGATCTCAAGGACGGTCTGCGACTGACTGTTTTATGATTCTCTTCGTTGATTGCCAGTGCAGGGTCTGGTCCTCCTAATAGACCGAGTACCGCAGGAAACAACACACACAGCAAAGCATGAGTAAATGGTGATGAGTTCCGGCCACTGATCGCGCGAGATAGGCTGGAGCGGTACGTCGCGCGCCCGCGCCGCCGTGTACGGACGCGCGGCGCGGGCCGCCTCCGCCTCTCGCCGAGGGAGGAGAGGACACCCACTGGCTGCTGCCATGCGTGTGTTCAGCTCGTCGTGGGCTGGCGCGCGCTCGGGGCAGGGCAGGCGCAGGGGCAGGTGCCCGTGGCTTCGCGGTCGTACAGCGCGTGCCATAACTCGCGTAATGTGAGGGGTTCGGCGATCCAGCCGAGGCGAGGAGGCCGGACGGAACACAGGTGGCCGTGGCCCTCGTCGTGGGCTGGATGGGCAAAGGAGACGACGGAATGGCGTCGCCTTTGACGGGCTGATCGGGCGTCGTCGGGGGTCCGAGGAGCACACGGGGGTGGTGGATCCAACCATCCAGGGACGGCGAAGCGCGGCGCGGGACACCGGCACGAGCGGCGGCCTGTGCTTTTGGTCGAGTAAAGTCGCGTACTACTACTACTACTACCGCGTGCGGTGGAGCGGAGACGTGGCGTGGTTGACCGCACGTGTAGCGTGGCACGGACCCCATGCCTCGATGCACGCATGGGGCCGTTGGCCCAATGGCAGCCACCGCGGGGAACGCACCGCCGGAGAAGGTGGCGGGGAGTGGGCGCGGATCGGAGCGGAGCTGGAGGAACTTGGGTGCCACTAGTTGCGTAGTACATGGCTCAGTGTAGGTGTAGGCCGTGCGATACAGGCAGCAGCGAGATTTTGGTTCGCCGCTTGACGATTTGTGAGTCTGCCTCGTGATGCAAGAGGGAGACGTGTAGGTGTAGAATCCATCTTTCACATTGTGAATGTGTAACCTAGGATTATGAAAAGCTGAGGATTATGTTTTTTGTTAGGAAAAAGGTACGATAATTCTAGCTCCTTCTTCAGCTTCATCCAAAATTCCACAACTTAAATTTGAACAAAATAAGATGCAATTAGGCTCCTTATGTAGAATGTGGCTCACTGTATGTAGGACATTGGTCCAGTAATTGCAATTTTATCGTGTGGTTAACAGGTTTTTGTCCATGTCAACAGAGCGACACCCGTGGTAACTTCGTGAATCTCAAGACTAGTCGACTCGGTCTTTCGGGGGGTTGCGTGCGTGTGTCATAGGGGTGAGTAATCATGCGTGTTTATGGGTGTCTGTACACTTTTTTATAAAAAATAAAAATCAAAAGATGGGTTAATTAATAAATAAACTATTAAATATTATATCAGATCAACACTATTTTTGCAACACGGAAACATTTTTTCCTACCCAAACTAAAATCACCTGCACTTGACGTATAAATCTTACTTATAGGTATATGCCACACTTAATCATACAAAAATGAAATATAGCGTCTGGTATTGTAAGGCAGAACTTCCTTTTTAAGTCTGATCATTGTGTTGGCTTAATCACAGCTCTAAGCTTGTATTGGATTGCTATTGTTGATTTTACTGTATTTCGAAGACATTTTATTAGCCTCTTCAATTTTTATTATAAGATTACATGTTTAATTGTTGTGCGGCGAAAAACAATATTTCGGTTCATCCAGACCTCTAATCCTAGCTTGTTCACTGACTAGGAAAGCGATCAATTGCTATGACAGGATGCGCTACAGGAGTGATGTGTGGCAGCAGAATGCCGTGGGGGTGGGCCGGAGGAATTTGGAGCAGCAAGTTCTCTTACGTGCGGCCTATCCACCTTTCTTCTCTGCTTGTCAAGAAGTGCACTGGAGACGAGCTATTTGCATTTTCCAACCACAACGAACATGTGATGGAGCACGGCTTAACGCCTTCAGGTTTGCCATGCCTGATGCCAGCCCCAGCTGACCTTTAACCCAGGTAAGAGATAGATCAGCACCCTCGTCAGTTTCCGGACGCGTTCACGCTTCCATCTATCGGGACCTTTTGTTTGGACGCTCTGCCGCGGCAAGTTTCGCAAAGGCACGTCCACAGAATCACGCACCGCCTGGCTCACTGTGGCGAGAGGAACACGAAACGCCCGCGCCACTGCAGTGGAGTGCCGCGCACGGGGACCGTGACTGCAATGGCCTCTATCCTGCTGGGATGCCTGCCAGAAAGGCAAAGCCACGGCACTGAACATCTGTCATGCAGCGTGAACGCCATGCAAGGCCACATGCAGATGGGCAAGCGTTGCTACCGGCCTCTTGTGGCGGCGCCACTGCCATCCATAGATCATCAGGCTCTCTGCGTGCTTGGCAATGGCCAGTTCCACTACACTTTGCATCCTCAGATAAGTCCTAGTTTTTTTGACACCTATAAATGGGACCATGATCAAGAGACGGTTTAGTACTACTACTAAACAGCAGTGTGAGACAATCAGAGTAGAGGTGTGAAACCATCGGCTGTTAGCATGGATCGCGCTAACAAGAAGCCGCTTTCCATGACACCTCGGTGCAAGTTCGTCGGTGGTGACAAGGACGGCGCCTTCACGGGCGAGCAGCTCAGGTTTCCTTGCAAGCTGAGGCGGTACATCTGCGCGAGGTGCGGGATGCACCGCGGCGATCACCAGTACGAGGGCATCAGGGACGAGCAGCTGCCGCCGCGGAAGAGGTCCGTGTTCAGGAGGCTGGTGCAGTTCCAGGTGAAGGAGGAGGCGCTGGAGGAGGGGGAGATTTGGTCCGGCGACGTCGTCACCAAGGGGACGCGAGCGCCCAGGAGAAAGCGCGCCGACGTGCTGTGGGCTGGGCTGAGAAGCTCGAAGTTCGAATAATTCATAGAACATGCAGTGAAGTCTAAAGTCATTATCAATGCTTTCGTATGCGTGCAACTGTTTTTGTTTTTCGAAATATGTATGTGTGCAATTGTGATCTAGTGCTTTGCAGAGTAGAGAGTACTTCCCTTGCATGGGCTCCATCCCATGCTATGTGCTATTAATCGTCAGCCCTTTGCATCGACTCCATGTCATGCTTTGTGCGGTTAATCATCAACGTGAAAATTTCTCTTCTTTCTGCTTGCTAGAATTTCGTCTTTACAAGAATCTGATGCAACACTGCCACGCAGGCTGTCTCTTTCGCGACATAGTACATTAATCGACATTTTCATAACGAAGATCTGGGAAGTTGCTGGTTCATATACAGGAACGCAAAGTAACTAAAGTAATGAAATTTAGAGGAAAGTCAATCAGACAGAAAGAAGTGTCACTGACTAATGGGATGCAAATTGTGAATTTGGTCAAATACGCTTAACTCTCACGTAATTAGTAACAGGGTCCGCATGACAATATGCTGCGGAGTATCATATTACATGGACCACAACCAATCAGGCAATTACATAACAGTGTTGCACGACTGGTCGTTACATTCTGAAGGTTTAGTCTCCATCCTGCATAAGATTACCAATATAATCACATTAGCTGTGCCTGAAATAACCCAAAGTCCAACCACATTACGCCTTCATCAATTATATACAGTAGGGGCAGATCAATAAGATGAAAATAGTACAAGCAATTCGGATAGTAAAAGTAGTGACAAAACAAGTAGATGCAATCTTAGCAACTAACCTACTCCCTGTACTGAAAAAATACGCTACATACCTCTAATTTGGACTTAGCTTCTGAGTCAAATGGCTTGCACAAAATCTCATAGCTCTTTTCAAGCCCTATCTGTGAAAATGAAGAGATCCATGTGACCGTGATAATAATATGCTAACTTCTTATAATTGAAAAAAAATAACCTAGTTAAATTGATACCTGAGGATCTACCCTTGATGGCGAGGTGCTGGAAATTACATATCTGGATGAGAGCAACATGGGCTCAACTAAAGCATCTATAATATTGAGAAACTAGAAGGGAGTACATATCTACAGTATTTAAGGTTACCTCAACTTTGTATAAAAAGCCATAGCTAGCGAGTTAGCTTTCTGAACTGTTAGCATGACAACTCCCATTTGGTTCTGCATACATAGACAATTATACAAACACTTAAGATCACCATTGATTATCATTCATGGTAGGATGTCAGAATGGCGAATAAACTACAACATGAAAGAAGTGTAAGAAAAAGGTGCAATAGCAGCTTATATGATGGCATAATATTCAGAAAATTGGAACATGATTAAGTAGGATCCTGGTAGAATCATAATACCTTGCAAGCTATCTGTTCAATCAACTGCATCAAAAATTTCCCCAGTCCCTTACCCTGGGCAGAAGGCTCCATTTGTAGCTCATATACATAAACAACAGGAAGATCCTCTTCCACAACAAATCTGTAATGTACAAAACCACACAATCTGTCTTCACTACATGCTGCATGTATACGTTCCACCCCTTCATCTTCCTTCATGGAATTTTCAGTAATAAGCCCATTTGAGTATAGCTTCACAAAGATATATCGCGCTTCTGGGGCTACCATTTCCCGGCGCTTTACTTTCTCTTCTGAAGGCCATTCTGATCCATAGGGTTTCTCCATGTTAACCTATTTTCATACTATCGTTAAATTCTGAGTGGAAGCATGAAAATGCTAAATTACAACGCCATATGAGAACGGAGTACAATGAAAACAAATGCATGCAACCTTTAGAAGATTCTGGATGTACTTCCTCATTGGTAAAGTAAGTTGATCCCCACGTCCAGACTCCAAGTAGACCGTAAGATCTATAATAGTTTAGGAAAAATGAGTTTGATATGATGCACTCAGACTCAGAAGAAAACAACAAATCATACTGAGAAAAAATATGCACTGTGTTGAACTACAACCAAAAGACTAATTTTGTATTCTATTTTTTTGGCTGATTTTCTGAAGATAAGTGTGGAAACACATTAGGTTTTCTAAATCTTAAACGTGACATGCTTCTAAAGTTATGAAACTCTTTTCAACAATTAAAACAAACAATGCAGGTTACCATTTCTCTGATATTTATGAAAAGCTGGAAAATGTGCCAGTTGATCTTTCACAGCAACAGCTTTCCTTATGAGTTCCTCGACTGCCTTCTTTCTCTCCAATATCTAGCCAAGAGCACGAGATTATTAACATGAGCCCTGCTAAAGATCTTAACTATTTATTTTCAAAAGCTGAATCTAGGAAAACCATACATCATAAGTGTTCACTTTACTGACTGTGGAAACGGAAGAATCAATAACTGAATATTGCAATACAAGTGTACACGAGTCGCTAGGCCTGGAAATTTCATACGATTCGCTAATCAATCTTAAGCTGCAAATACATCCTGGGAGACAGTCCAATAACTTTAGTCGATTTCCAGCTTTCTCAGTACCCGAAATTATCGCACTAGGCCCTTTGGTATAACACAATTACATGTACTTAACAGCAATCTATGCAACATTCCCACTTGAAGATTAACAATGCTACGTAGCGCTTACCAATGTCGTAGCAAGCTCAATGCAGCATGGGGGAAATGGGGGACAAGAGCGGTAGAGCACGGTTTGGCAAGGCAAGGGAGCCCAATCGAGAAGAGGATATAGGGAGGAGAGAAAAGAGAAGAACCTCCTTCCTACTCGGCCGCTTCTCCACTCCGCTGCTGATCCGGGGCCTCTTGTTCTCCGCCGCCGCCATGACCGTCTCGCCTCCGAGCTCGCCCACTCCGTCTCGATGGCCCCGGCAGCACAGGCTGCTGGTGCCCCCCCCCCCCCCCCCCCCCGGCGGGGGAAGGGAAACGTGTGGGCCTCAGGAAGGTCCAGCGGTAATGGGCTTCTGCAGGCTTCAAGGTGTCATTCCGGCCCGATGCACTTCCTTTTCTGTTTGTTGTACTAGAGACTCTACAGTACAGACAGTTGCTCTTTGGTGTTGTTGGCGGCTGCTACTGCCTACTGATGCTTTGCCTGCAGAACTCGGCGAACCCCGATCATCACCTTGATCAGAAGCGGACGTCGTTGTCATAGTGATTCCTTTTACTGGAACGAGCAGAGCCTCCTGAACCTAACAACCCCCTCCGTTATCCGACTGCCCAGTCTGCCGCTACCCGGATCAACGGACGACGAGCACGCAAACACGAAATCAACGAAGCAAGCGCAAGCTGAGGAAATTGCGAGGAAGGTTCGCGTCATATAGCTAGGCGGTAATCGCCTTTTAGGCGGGGGATAAAACCCACGTCGTGCACTAGACATTGACGTGATGCTTGCGTCAGCAATCGTGCGGCATCCCTCGGCACCGCGGTAGCCACATGACGAAGTTGCCGGGAACTTTCGTGCTGGGCAGCTCGCGCTCTTCGTCAGTTCAGTTGACGTGGAATGCGCCGAAAGCATTTCAGGTTCAGCGGGTTTGGCGTTCACACCGTGTGAACGCCGAGCCCTATAAATTATCGACGCTCGTAGCCACTCCGGGCACTCATCTGACTCTCGCTGCGCCCAGCTCCCAACTCCTCTGTTCGTAAGTCGAAATTAGGATGGCTCCGACTACTAGTGTCATCAAGGAGGCCCCCGTGCCGGAGCCGGATCCAGAGCCCGAGCCCGCCCCCGCCCCCGCCGGCCATGGCCAGCTGCTGCGCATCTCCGCCTTCCAGCTGATGCTGTTTGGGGCGACTGCCATCATCGGCGCGGCTGCCGCGCCGGTGCCTTGGCCCCGCCTGTTCTTCGTCCTGCTGGCTTGGTTCGTCGGGTGCCTGTCGCTGTTCATGGCTCGGGCGTGACAATATGATATGCACGCGTTGCAAACAGAGTCGCCAGCTGTTGTCATCCGGTTCCTCTAAAACTACCACCCGACTGCCTGCCCTGGCCCCTGGCAGTTCGTTTGTTCGTTAGTGTTGCTTCTTAGGAGGGTGGTGTAGGACACGTTCTGTCAGATCGTATATAGAGTGTGAGCGATCGTGCAATAGTTACTGGGCTCAATTGGCCTCTGAAATTATTTTTGGAGACCCGATTTAACCTTGTGAATTGAGTTATGAAGAGGTTGGGGGAACCATGGAAAAAGGGTGAGTTCTATTTGGACCCAAGCGGCTCAGATAAGATAAAAGCGCACTTCCTTTTCCTACTTTATTACTTTCGGATGTCGGTGATCATTTGATGTCAGTTTATGTATAATTACTGCTTATACTTTCTTTTGAGGGAAATTACTGTTTAGTTACTTTTCCTTTTCCTGCTCTGTTCTATTTTGATGGTTCTGAATGGTCAGTGGTGTTCTTTTATTGGCAAATTTATAAAAGGTGTGTCAAAACTTCATTGAATTAAAAAACTAGACACGGAATCCAGCTGCTATGATGCAGCAGCAGCAACAGCTGGCAGTTACATTGACATTTCTCTTACCTCCTTGCACCTAATACGAGAACAAAACAGTTTTACTAACTACGGACCTGGACGGCACGGCGTTCTCAAGCAGCTACTTTGCCCAGAATCATCATGTCCACTATTTTCACGTCTAAACTCCCTTCCACCCTCACGATGCCATCAGACCCATCCACTCCTATTAGTCTCCCCGTTTGTCCACGCATGGAACCATTCATAATCCTGAGCCTTTCGTTTTTCCTTGGCCTGACGACCTCTACCTCGTTTGGACCAGCAATCACCTCATCTCCACCACCCAGAGGCCCAAGGGCAACAAGGCATGATCCGTCCTGGACGTCCGTATTTCTCAAAGATGTTAGCTCGTGTCGTTTAAATGAGAGAAAAAAAAAAAAAACTGGAGGAAACAGTATTCAAATCCTCCAGTTGCGATCGCTGTGAATACGTACCTGGAGCACTTCCTTTACCACACCATTGGTGTCACCACCACCTTCCCTGGAGACATTGACCAAAACATCTGGTAAAAGCCAGTTACCCTCGCCCTCAGCACCTACAAACAGTTTGCCAAGAAAAATTCAGACATGTACTTCCAGATTGATCAGTAGATTGTTTCGATCCAACCCAATCCAGATTACAGAATTGCTTCAAGCAAATGTAGAACACATAGACAGGGGCGAACCTATTACAGGAGACATCACATCCATTCCAACATTTCCTGGAGTCAACGGCTGGCCACCAGGAGTACCGGGCAAATAGGAGGAAGGATCTGGGGTCATTGGTTGTCCGACAGGAGTTGAAGGTACATACGGGCTTGGAGCGTTTCCTGAAGCTGCATCAAAACCAACTCCGGTAGTGCTTGCCCATCCTGATCCTGGAGTGGGAGCTTCATATGGCCGAGCTGGTGGAGTTCCTGGCTGAAAAAGAGGAAGGTGCAATAACATACTCAATTTTTTGATGCAAAACTATCGTCGGACCAAAGTTAAGGATCTCCAAGGTAAATAAAAGGCAAGATACAGAACACTAAACCTGATAAGCCGGGCTGCTTGCCCAAGTGGCAGGATTTCCATCCTCCCAGCTGTCCCTGCAAATAACTAAAACAGTCAACAGCCAACAACATACACAGCTTACTGCCAACAGATTCACTCCTAGCTCAAGCTATAAGAAATGTGTCGATGTGGACAGCTATAAGCTTTACCTGGGAGGACTCATTGGCACCCAGGCACGAGTAGGCATTGGAGTTCGCATTCCATCTCGCACTGGAGTGGCTGTAGACATTGTATAATTCGTTACCATAAAAGGAACATACATGTTACATAAACAATTGTGTTTGGCATTTGAGCATGATTGTGTGGGTTCCCTATTAAGTAAGTACTATTTTGTGGGAACATGCATTCTGGCTGGCTTTGACTGAATTCTAGAAGCCTTGAGAAAGAGATGTTATATGTCACAAAAGCACTTCCATGAAACTATGAATGAATTCTTACTCTGCTTCTTAGCAACATAATTGAAGATGAAATTCAGCAGTCAAAGCACATCTTGTGGACGTGCCCCCCATATGACAAATGTTATTAGACTGAAGAAGTAAATTTACTAAAACCATAAAGCATGTAAGACACACCTCCTGGATCCCGCATTGGAGTCTGCATAGAATGCATTGGCGTTCGAGATGGATGCATAGGTGTCTCACTGCCCCTTGAATAACGGGTTTCACTGCTAATAAAACGCGTCAGCAATTGGAACCCAACTGCTAGCCAAATATGGATATCAAGCACATAAGAAACTTACCGAAAAGGTGTTGTAACAGTAGCAGTGTCACCAATATCCTGTCTCTTAACTGTATATTTGCAAAATCAAGAGTTCTAAAAATGCGAGACAACAATAACATAATGACAAATAAGACTAACCAATAACATAATGACAAATAAGACTAACCTGTGACAATTTTCATCTGTGACTCAAGTTCTATGCGGACAAGTGCACCAGTCACTTCTTTAACTCTGCCGCGATATCCTTTGTATGGTCCAGATTTAATCTTGATACATCTGTTCACTAGAGCATCATGCCCTCTGCCACCACCTCTTCCTCCAAACCTTCCACCCGCTGCATAAAATAGGAGGGACACATTGTTGTGTCAGCAGCAAAGAAAAGCAAGTTATTTGATTTGCCAAAGTAAAACAGCTAACTTAGACGGATACTGCAAAAACAATTCGTACAATTCATGAGAGGTCCTCTTGGGGGAAGCCTTCCTGGAGAGCTAAATGTACGAAGCTGTGGATCTGCCCTATCCATAGCCTGCATGATATAAGAATATGGTATTATGGTCATAAAGAATATTATAATATTATGAACCATATAAAAAATTAATTACAGCAGCACATACATTCCCACGGTGGCTGGCAACTGGCCCCCCAACAAGGAGACAGGATTCTGCTTTTGCACAGATAAATCCTGAATGTTCAAGATAATGGCGATCATAAATAAAAAGTATGCCTCTGTGTATATGTTCCACTGGACCTTGCTTTCCCTGTTACGCAAAACAGAAGATAAATATAAATTGAGATCAAAACAAGGAAAATATTCTGACACAAATAATGGTAACAAACAAGCTCGTGCGTAAGGACGCACCTTACATGCTCCTTCAATGACCCTCACAACATCCTTAGTGGACACAATATTACTGGACCGATCTTTTGCAGATGTACGCCGATAAATCTTGCATTTTATTTCCCTCAATTTCACAAGCACCAATTCAGGTTTATCAGGCACTCCCTTCAGAACCTAAAAAGTATACTAGGGTCAATACAGTACACAAAAGTAAAGAGTCCATGGTAAAAGATAGGCAGAATCTGCTTGCCTGAAATGCTTCACTTTCCACCCTTATAATAATACCAAACGATAAATTACTAACAAAAGAACAACGTGAATAAGTTAGTACAAATCCATTTAGACATAATCAGCAACAAGAATTGTGGACTCACTAATATTTTAATAAGCTTACTTAAGAAGAACAAGATCATGCAACTCGTAATCACCAATTTTGGTAATCCCTGTGGTGACTTCAGAACTTTCCACAACATTGTCCGCAAATACACGGATCTGCAAAAACATGGGCCAAGAAGTTGAACCATATACTAATAATAAATGTTTGCACTAATAGCTTCTGACACATATCAGGACCAAAATAATAGCTCACATGTTCTTTAGTAGTGTCTGACAAAATGATCAAAACATGCCCTTCCACTTTAATAACCAAGCCTGTCGCACCTTCTTGCACACCGGATACCACTTTTACATGGTCTCCAGTATTGAAATGTTTACAGAGATCCTTTTCACCAAAGGCAAGTGTTTTCTGCAGTTATGAAGAGATTTATCAGTTCTCTAGTTAAATTTGATGAAAATGCTCTAGTTTGATCAAATACAATATTAAAATTCAGATTGCAAGTAATTACCGGAAGGCCAGATTGCTTCGGTTGGATGTGAACAGTACCATCCTCAACTTTCTCAACAGACCCCTTCAAGTTTTTGAGATCACCTTTGATAACAATAACAGCATCACCTTTCATAAAGTGACCCTTCTTTCTATTTGAAAATAGAGATGACAAGCTGGCAACATCCTCATTCAAGTCATCACCAGGTTTTCTGAATTTCTCCAGTTCATCAAATGATGGCTTAACATTCTGCGTGCTGATTGATTTTATAGAGTATGTTTTGTGCAAGAAACCATCTTTAAACATTAAACCATCAACAACATCAAAGTATTCTCCAGAATTTCTATTCCTTCTCCTTTCGACACGAATGTGCATCTCCCTGTTTTCATGCGAGTTAGCAAATGGCAGAAAATATAAATATGAAATGCTCTATGATGACCAAAAGGATGAAAAAGCACCTGGCCTCATCAACACTAAAGAACCTTGGTGGCGGAACAAATGATTTCTTCTTCACGATCTCAAGCCCGTCCTGAAAACCCAAATATTCATCAAGCTAAGCCATTGTTAACATGGAGCATGACAAAGAAAAAGAATAGTTTATCCAGTAGATAGGCTGTATATCATTCATTAGGTCAAGGTCTCCAGTTCCATATGTGAAACATTACTGCATAAAACTAATCAGTAAGTCGCATGGGAAAAGGGAACACAAACGCTATTTGTCAAATGACATATTCGGTCATCAATATAGGAGAAGCTAATAAGTTCATAGAAGGTGCCACACCACAAAAATATCAACTAGAAACACAGATTTATAGCAAGTACGAAATAACTTACCAATTTATTAGCCAGCACTTGTAAATCTATTCTAGGAATGAGCTTCACAGTAACCTTTTGCCGCACATTGTCAACATCAACAACCTGAAGGTAATAAAATCAATATATGAAGAAGGCATACTAACATGATGGAACCGAGGAAGACCATACCTTAGCAAGATCGCCTTTATATGCACCAAGCTTCATCCGGACCCAAGAGTCCATAGAGAGATCAATAGATTTGCTTTCAACAGAAAGGACATCGGTCATTTCCTTTATAGGAACCAAAGTAATCTTAGCTGAAGCCAATATGTTCCGCAAACCTTTGCAGGCCTGAAACCAAGTTCAGTTAGCATAAACTTCACTGAGCCCCGGTTTAAAATGAGTAAAATGTCAAAGAAAGAACTTGTTACCTCCTTGACATGTGATTCTTTCTCTGCTTCAACGTAAATGTAATTCTTTAGATGTTCCAATGCAACAACAGATTTTATCTGGATATCTGGCCTATCGATGAACTTTTGCATCAGACAAGCAGCTGTCTCCCGCTCATGTCCAATCTGAAACAACAGTTCCAAATTCGTGAGGTTCAAATGTAAAGGGAATAAATATGGAGCAAATATTAATCTGTCGAGAAGTTGCGGCCTACCACGCATTTCACCATCCAAAGCTTTGGATCCTTCACTGATGGCAGGAGAGCTTGCTGTTCAACATCGTCGGTTAATTCATCACCATATTCACAATGAGACGACCGTCCATATCTGTCTCGTATTTTCTGCGCGAGCTCCTCTTCGTCAATTTCAATTTCGTCTCCCATATTTGGAATAAAATGAGGCCTAGAAGCCCTGCCCATATTCTCGTCAGGGAATTCGGCCCTATCATCAACGATAAAGCCTGAAAAAAGAGGAAAATTAGCACAAGTTACAGAAATATCACACTAGATTACCTGACATTTATTTTCATATGTTGTATCAAAACAAAAATAGCTATACTGAACTACTAAATGGAAATTGTTGCCACAATTTTATTATGTCGCAGGAAGGAAGAGCGTAAGTTTATCAGGACCAAGAGTTAGGTTAGGACAACAATAGAACTGAATCGTGCGAAGCAATAGGTACTACCACCCTGCATACTCTAGTATTAAGGAGTATCATGGTTTAAGAGCAATAAAGGAGTTTACAAAGATGATAATACCACAAAACGGGAAGTACTGGATGTTCTTTTTGTCATCAAGAGGACAATGGCGAGTCTCCCGGGTAGATAGAGCCATAGAAGTTGACAAGTATAATAAAGTGGATAATTTCAGAAGATCCCCAATTCAATACAAAATCCAAGAATTAACTGAAGTTTGCTTTTATCGTACCTAAGGGTCCTCAACTGAACAAAAACATTGATCTATGGAAATCAGCACCCACCTAAATTGACTAAACTGTGGCAAAATTATGAGATATAACCAGTTGCGACAACAAATGACAACCACCACAAATCACTCACATTCATCCCCATTGGAACAACATTTTTTAAAACGATTTCGAACAGGACTTGATTGATATACCTATAAATGTAATTCCAGAATAGCCGTGGATGGCACAGTGTTGCATAGCGCACAAATGTCACGGAGCAAATTCGGCTAATTTCACACGGCGTTCGTAAATTTGGGTATTGGGCGAACCGATCAAGCAATTCAATTACGGTCGGTAGGGCAAGCAACGACTCACCGTCGTCGCTCTCTGCATCAGAGGGCTCTTCCTCCGACTCATTGTCGACGATAGCCATGTCGTCGATCAGGATCGAACTCGGCTTCCTCTTGGACGCACGGCCACGACGACCACCACCACCCTCATACTCGTCGTCGTCGTCGTCATCATCCTCGTCGTCTTCCGCGTCCTCGTCCTCACTGGCCGCGTCGTCGATGAAGCTCTCGACGCGGGACCGCTTCCCGCGGCCGCCGCCGCGGCGCGATCCCTTACCGCCCCTCTCCTCTTCCTCCTCAATGCTGTATTCCTCCTCCTCGTCGTCCTCATCGCGGCTGCGGCGAGGCATTGTGGCGGCGGCGGCTGCGGAGCTAGGGTTTCGAACCCTCCTCGCGTGTCGCGGAACGCAGCGCCTTGACGCCTAGGGCTCGGGCGCGGAGGCTAGGCGCGACGGAACCGTCGAGAGGGCGAGTCGAGGCCTCGGCGAAGTGCGGTGCGAAGTGCGAAAGGCGGGGGCGGAGAGGCGCTACGGTTGCCGGGAAGGGGTATTTATCGGCGAGAGCCGACTCAATGGAGATGCCACGTCGTTGAGCTGGGCTGAGGAGTCTTTTGGGTCTCCCGTCTCCGTGGTTTCCGTTACAACGGGCTTGCATTGTTCCCGAAGAAGATTGGGCTCGGACGCGGCCTGGCTTGTTTTGGGGCCGAGCTGGGCTACTACAGAATGGTCTGCCCTACCTACAGCCCATCTCTCTACGCATCTGCCTGATATGGCTAGCCTGATATGGCCATGCCGGCATATCCCATTTGCACACTGGATGCCCGGATATGCCTTTTGGATTTGACGCCTGATTCGCCATGTGCAAGGAGCAAATTGCAAAGCTATTCTCACTCAAACTTGTTTCTTTAGCATGGACCAAATGGCACTAACATGTCAGGTCGGGCCTAAATAACCCACTTGATATTTTCTTTGCCACAAGCACGACTAACTGTTCGTTTCTTTTAGTTCTAAAGTTTAGTCCAGAGAATCTTACTATTTAAGGATATTAAATAAAGTCTAATTACAAAACCTTTTTACAGATGGATGCTAATTTACGAGACGAATCTAACGAGCCTAATTAAACTATGTTTTACTACAGTGATGCTACAGTAACCATCGTCTAATCACAGCTTAATTACCCTCATTAGATTCGTCTCGCAAAATAGCCCAGGTTCCTGCAAAAAGTTTTGTAATTACATTTTATTTAATACCTTTAAATAGCAAGAATTTTGGACTAAACTTTAGTGCTAAACGAAACGAACACACGCTAAGACAAATTGTAAAATGAAGT
The DNA here is from genome assembly GCA_007726485.1 of Eragrostis curvula. Lineage (NCBI taxonomy): Eukaryota > Viridiplantae > Streptophyta > Magnoliopsida > Poales > Poaceae > Eragrostis > Eragrostis curvula. The sequence goes on along the minus strand of CM017439.1, from coordinate 8,193,121 downwards.
GTCCAATTATCCGAAAAGCCATCATAGATACTGCAATCATGTTGCTGTTGTTGTTTTTTTTAGTCATCGATGGTGTTGGCGGGAAGAGGATCGCCTGATGTTGAGCTGCTCTACCTTAAGTGTGACTTCAAGCGACATGAGCCGTTGGATCAAAGATCGACGGACGAGATCGACTGGAACAGTAAAACAGTACTGTAGCTACAGTTCTCGCGAACAGTATCATTGTCGCAGGCACCACTCACCGCATCTGAGTCTCTTATCTTACCACACTAGTTACCTAGTAGTGCTTGGTTTGTCTTTGTCTTACATGTGAGAAAAAGCAATATTTTACCATCAAATTGCATTTGTGTACTTCTATAATCTTATTTTTCCGCGGCCCGTAACTTCCATACCGCGTGAGCTGTACCGGAAATAGGCCCACGATCATTGACTGCTTCTGGAGACGTCTAGCGTGCGCGCCAATAATTTCGCCTGCTTGCAACAAATCCGTTACACGCTGCTCGAGACGTCACGCGCACGCCGTTCCGTTTACTTCCGTGCCCCCTTGCACCCTGTTCGGCACGGCTGGGCTGGCCGGCTGGAGCTGGTGACCGTTACTCACGATTTCACTGTAGAACCAGCCGGCACCAGCCTCCAGCCCAGCCATTCACGTTCAACCGAACAGGCCCTTGGTTTTCCGAGCCTCCGTGCACCTGTCCGAACAGCACGCGTCCGCGACCTCGCTTCGCAAACACCGTCTCGAGAGTCTCAAGGCACATGTCATAACACCAACGCCGACACAAAAATTGCTTCAGGGATAGACGCCGCAAATGATCCTGGACTTCCTGAAAATACATTAATCATACCGCTCTTAATTTCCTGCCTCAGTCACTGACGTGTGGTCCCCAGCATTTTGAGCCCATGAGTAAGTGAGAAACTGCAGGCCACGTAGTGCTCTCTTTACTTCGACGTGCGGCAAGCAGAAATGCCAAAAGACGGTGACGACAGCCGCGGAGGCGCATCACGCTGCCTTGTGGGGCAAGCAGACAAACACCATGGCGGGGCCCACTTTGCGGACCCCACCGGCCGTAACGCGGCTCATCAAACTTCGCGCTATCAGCATCACCCCGCGCCGAACGCACCCGCACTAAACAAATCCGGGCTGCCTGCCTTACAAGCGGGGCCAACGCGGCGTGACGCCCCACATGTCATCAGGTGCTAAATATCCGAACTGCCTCGGGCGCAGAAAGTTACCCGAAGGCAAACGGGAAGGCTGACACGGCCGCACCCGCGCCCGCCGCTGGTTGGTTGGCTGCCTGCCCGCCTTCTCCCGCCGGGGGCGCCGCGGCGCGATCCGGCGACCGCCGCCTCCTCGCCGCGGCGGTGCGGCGAGCGCGCGCGACAGCGCTGACGTGCTGAGTTCTGGAGAGAGCCATTGGTGATTGGTGCCGCGTGGGGGAGACGGGAGGCGAGCGGTGTCTTTACCGCCCGCGCGCGGGGCATTAACTCGAGGCTCGGCGCTTTGGCGTGGCCACCTTGGCATGCGGATAAGCACGGCGCCATGGGAGGACGCTGCTGACCTCGATGCAGGTATTCGAGGAGTAACCTTTCCGGGTTTTCTGGGTTCGCGTTTTGATTTGGGTGGTCTCCGGCTTCTGATCTACCGTTTCATGCTGAAATTGGGCGTTTCTCAGGGTGGGGAGGGACGGCGTGGTGGCGAGATGGTGCGGAGCGGCGAGAAGCGGCATTTCTTCCCGCTCACCAGCTTGCAAATCGGGTACGTGTTTCTGCGCTTATTGCTTGTTTGGCTGCCGGCGACGTGTTCGTGCGCATTGGAGCTGAATGGCCTTTGGTTGCCAAATTTCTTGTCAATTGCGCTTCTTGATTACAGCTTTATCGACTTCACAATTCGATTTGAATGTTGCGGATATGTTGTTTGTGTGGATAAGTTGCATTATGAGGAAATAGTCAAGTTCCATAAGTGGCGTGCGCAGTTTATAAATGATGTTGTTTTTAAGTACTTCAACTATTTACAATTAGTTCTGGCAGTGAAATTGGCGTGAACCGAAAAAAACATTGACTTGGCCGTTTCTATTGTCGTGGAGAAGAAAGTTTCAACATACTGGTTCTGGGAAACAGACAGGAATTATCACGAAAGGGGAGTGAGTAGTTGAACTGTCCTCTCGTTTCTCTAGATGTTTTGATCTGTGCTATGGACCTCAATGGAATATGCAGCTACGAGGCAGACACGTGGAAAGGAGTCCGTAAAAGAAAAATAGCGAAGTTGTTCTACATCCACGATAGGAAATATTGCTATTTTAGGTGACACAAGAGTCAGAATCGTTATGCTGGAGCCTTCCACCACTTCCCCGTCATTGCATTCTCCCAACGATGTACTTGTTGTGTGATTTTGAGCGCACAGTGGTTCCAGCAAAAGTCCCCTAAGTTGCTTGTTACCTCCCTTCACTTGGATCGATCATCATGTGTTTAATATGCAACATTGATATCCTGAAAATTGGAACTTTTATTTCTTTTTCATAGTTTCTTAGGATTTGATACACTAAAGGGAAAGGGGGGGGGGGGGGGATTCAAACTTGTAAAAGATTCCGGGTTCTAGAGATCATCACAATTGAATGATTCAGTACCCTTTTCCGCTCTCGATTAGTTTAAGCAGATAAAAAAATGATGTGATTGTGATATCTTCAGAAGTATATTGATTGACATGCATATTGATGAAATGGTGCTCCACTGTGCCAACCATTTTGCAATTTCAATTCCATCTCTTAGCTTTAGGTTCTTCACAATCAATGTTTCTTTCAACCGTTCATGTTAAAATCTATGTTGGGAGGCAGTTTTCACATTCATTTGTTATCTGATGCGATGTGTATGCAGTAGTAAATTTTGAGTCCACTCAGTAATGAACTTCGTTCATCAGAATTCGGCTATAACTAAAATGTATTTTCTCATTTTCCTATGCAGGGATTTACAGTCATATCTTGCAGAACTGACTATATTTCTGTGCCCTGATACCAAGAAATTTCTAATATTGCTGGATAACCGCCCATGGTTGGTAGACCAGGATACAAAACCCGCTCACCTGTGGCAGTTGATGGTTACCAAGGTCCATTTGTACTGCTTTACGCACCACCTTTTTATGGCATTTTCTCTTTCTTGCTGATTCCGCCGCTTCATGCTGTTACAAACTGATTCCTTCTATTTTGTGCTCCAGTCAAGATTTTCCCCTTTCGCAAATACTAAATCTAGAAGAAAGAGAAATGAAACCGGTGGGAATGTTGTATTACCAGAAAGAGTATCTGCTCCCCATTTGTTGAATAAATCATCCAGATGGTATTCCGTGATTGATGAGGCCGTGCGGGAAAAGAAGCTTCAAGTAAATAAGTTGAAGGATTCACGAATACTAAACAGGGAGCTCCATCAAACTTTGTATGGTTTTATTATTTTTGAGGTAGACTGGGCTGATGTGCGTGGCATCAATTATTTGAATGAACTTCAGGTATTGCATCTTAATGTTGATAGTTGTACGTTAGGGATAATTTGACAATCTTTAATGGGATAGCTCACACTCATTTGTTTTGGTATCATTGTAGACTGATACATCGATGGCTGTGGAATCTAAAATAATGAAGAGATGGGAATTCGAAAGTGTCAATCAAGCTTTAGAGTCAATCCGTATTTGGTTCTCAGGGAATGACTCTGAACGCAAGCTCTTACAAAACTACTTGAACTGCATCTCTTCTAACGGTAAAAGCATGAAACGCTATCCTGCTGTTCTTTATAGCTTCTAGTACGAAACCACTTATTATGCTTACTGTGCAGATGATGAGTTTTATGATGCTCGGAAAGATTTCTTACCATCTGAGTGGAACAGTGAGAATTTAACTAGTGATAATGATGATTCTGGTTATGTTGAATGCATTATGGAGTCATCAAGTCTCACAGGATCGTCTTTCACACAACCTCCTTGCGCTGGACCTTACAAGAGAAGAAAAATAACAAAATCAGATGTTGGAAGTATGCCTGAAGAATCATACTCAGAGGTTGTGATCTCACCTAGATATTCTTCATCGCCATGTTCATCGTGTGGCAGTGATAGTGAGCGTGATCAGCAGGTGATGGAGCCTTGCACATATAAAGATGTATTGATCTGTTTCCGTTTCAATGATCACGACCTCCCATTCAGACTGAAAGAAGTTATACTGTCTGATGTGAGACTGTTAACGCTACTTGAGTATGGCCTTCCTTCATGGGTCATCTTTCTTCAGTCATATCCAGTGTTCTGCAAGATATATCGCCCATGGATGTGCCCTCTCGCCAGAGCATTATATGTCTTGATGTCAATAATTACTGTTCTTATAGGATTTTATGACCTCTACAAAAATGTCCCCATGTTGAAGGCGACTGCCTCAAGATTGTTTGGCCCTTTATTTGATTGGATTGAAACATGGGAAATGATAACTAGACTTAAGTATCTGGGAACTATGCTTTTTCTGCATAACTTCCAGCAGGCTTTTACATGGTCTCTTAAGATTGTGAATGCTGCTAAGTCTGCTCTTAGTGTGTTGACAAAACCAATTTTGGGACCACTGTTGGAGGTTTTTGAATTTACCCTGCCAATATGGAACCTTTTTGCTGAGACAGTAGGGTATCTGAGTTCAGTTGTCATGGTATCTTTGGAGACGTCATGGAGTGTGGTTATTAGTACAATGCAGATGATTATCTTGCCAATTTGGTTTGTTTTCAGTACGGTGCTTAACATTGGTACGGTTTCTCTAACTTCTCATATCACCTATTTCCTTCTCCCTCTTATGATTGATTCTGACGATTTGCTATTTTTTTCTTTCCATTGACACCAGTAAATTCAGTTGTCTACCCTGTGGTTTGGCTTCTCTGGGAGGTACTAGCTGCACCTTTCCATCTTGTGGTATGGCTAGTAAATTTTGTAGCAGAGATTTTTGTTGATGTTGTCAGTGTTCTGAAGCAAACCTGGCCAACACTAAGTGCATTATCTCAAGTTGGCTCTTTACCCCGATCCTCCGGGTTCTCATCTGAATCTAGCATTTGGGGATCACTCTGGAAAGATCTTCTGTATCAGGTATCAGAATTTTTTTAACAGTCAAAAGTTATATTAAAATATTTGTGAAACTTACATCGACTTTTTCAGATTTTCCGTGCAATTCGGAGCATTTTGTATGGTTTTGTTGCTTTCTTTTCAACATGCAATAGGCACCGACTCAGGTAATATTTGATCCCATATGTACGCAGTTCTTCAGCTTGGCAATATCATAGAGACATTAAATGAGAAATCATAATGATAAAGAACAATCATTTTTACTACTGGGTTCAAAGTTGTCCAAATGGCTTGTATTTCGTGTCAGCTTTGTGCAGACCTGATGGTTCAAGTGACTTGCTCCCCTTCTATATTGTACTTAGTGTGCTAGATGCTAATTGTTACTCTTGCTGCAGCATTTACAATCACATTCAAGTATTTCTTGGGCGTCTATCTCATGTCTCAACTCGAGCACGACATCCCACATCTCGTGAAGGAGCTCGGAAGTATACTAATCAAAATCAATCTGTGCGTACTTCATATGTTCTTGTGTTCTACTGACTTTCGCTCCCGTATCGGTTCTAAAATGCTTTTGAATTTATTTCATACTTGTTGTGAGTTTAGTAGCAAATTGTGATGTTTAAACCTATGCATCCATTCAACACAAGTAAATTTAGTAACAAATTGTGATATTTAGGTTGTCCTGGATATCAAGCAGGTTTGAATTGTGACTTGTGACCACTAAGGTTCCGGCAGTATTCTTTCTGTTTTAAAGAATTGATATTTGCATTCTGCATAAATATTAGACATGGATTGGCATTCAAAGTTCTCCGTTCCTTTGTCTTTTCGCTTCTAAAAAATGTGTTCATGGTATGCTTTTCTGCAGAGAAGGAAAACTAAAACTAGATAGCATCGGAGTTGTCAAGTTAGCATTGGCAATTATCAAGCTAATTCAGAGAAAATTGTCAAAAGGTGAAAATGAATCAAATGTATATGGAGACAGAACAATCAGTAGCAGAGATGGAATTCTACTTGGTTGGGGCCTTCATACAAATATAGCCTTGGAAGAGTCATGTACAGGATTCATACATCAACCTTGACAGTTTCTGTTTCATAGCTAACCTGCAGTTTCCTTCTGTACCAACTACCGCCAAGCAGCTAAGCAAAGCAATACAACTGTACATAGGCGGATTTTTTTACTGTTGCTTGTTGTAATAGCTTGTATAGTAGTGCTGTATATGTTTCTTCTGTAATCTAAATAATAATTTTGTAATGTATGGATCTAGTTTTTTTAGCTATCTGAGTACTATTAAGTGTTCAGCTTCACTGACAAAGATGTGCCATTCTTCCATCTTAGTGATCTGCCGCACAGCCGCAATATTGTGCATGTCCTGCAATCCATTCCGTTCTCCTGTTTACTCTGTCACTTTCATCCCCTAGCATTGCACAGGAATAGCTGATCCGGTTCATCCTCTGATACTCTTCTGCCTCCGCTGCCCGTCTTCCCCTTCCTGTGTTCCCATTCCAGGTTAATATCAAATGTTTTTATTTTACCTCAATCGGAAGAGAGAATCTTGAGGAGTTGTTTATACCAGCGGAGCCTGATCACTTTTTGGTTTCCCTTTCTTCACCCAGATATATATCCTTCTTCTGTGTCAGGTATTGCCCAGTTTCACATGGATGAGACGCAACCTGCGTGCATGCCGCCCCATATCACCCACGGGCACGTGGGGTTGGTAGACCGATCCACGTGGGTGTTCGGCGTACAGAGGTCTAAATTTTAGAGGGGTTTAAATTTTAAAGAAGCTATATTAAATAAAGTTTAATTACAAAACCAACTACAGAACCCTGTTCTAATTCGCGAGACGAATCTAATGAGAGTAATTACACAATGATTAGATGATGGTTACTGTAGCATGACTGTAACAAAACATAGATTAATTAAGCTCATTAGATTCGTCTCGTAAAGATATACCCATCTGTAAAAAGGTTTTGTCATTAAACTTTATTTAGTACTATGGGGGTGTTCGTTTTATGGGAGTCTAAAATTTAGAGGGGTCTAAAAAAGAATCTTATCATTTAAGAGTATTAAATAAAGTTTCATTACAAAACTAACTGCAGAACCCCTGGTCTAATTCGCGAGACGAATCTAATGAGGGTAAGCAATCCGTGGGTAGACGATAGTTACTGTAGCATGACTGTAGCAAAACATAGCTTACTTAGGCTCGTTAGATTCGTCTCGTAAAGATGTACCCATCTGTAAAAAGGTTTTGTCATTAGACTTTATTTAGTACTAGATTCTCTTTATTTAGAGGCCTTTAAAATTTAGCGCTAAAACAAACGAACAGGGCTTATGTTCTTTTTGTTTAGAGGCCTCTAAAATTTAACGTTAAAAAAACGAACAGGGCCCATGTGTGCAACAATTCCAGATCTGAAGGCTTTGATCTCCCATTTTTAGCCTGACGGGGAAGGAGAACCACCTTTCAGAACCCTGATTTGAATACTTGAACCACCTTTGAGAACCCAGACTGAATACTTGAACTCGCAATTTTATTGACGGATGCCGTGTGAATCTGCACCTGCCAAATTTTCTCAGGTTGGGTCCTATGCACCGGCTGGCAGCATTACATGAAGTAAGTTTGTGGATTGTGATACGTCTCTGTCTGAAGGTCCAAGTTTTTTGACTTTACAGGGAGCCCGTGATCTTAAGTGGCGTTGAGCTTGAGCTAGTGCCCTGCCTTTGCTGATGGTCCAAGCAGGTCATGAGTGATAAGCTTGTGTCCACTGCGCGATAAAGCTTTGGTTCACATGACCACACTCTCTTGACGCTTCCTGTTTGTCGCACTCCTGCCGCGGATCGAGCCGCAGGCAGTACAAAATCCAAGCCCCAATCATCCCCCGGAGCGGTCCCAGGATGACGCCGTCCTGACGTCGAACGACCGAGCATGCTCATCAGTCAGTCATGACCGACCTAATTTTTCGCGCAAGAGAGTGAATTCGTCAATCACACCGACAGATATGCTTCCCGGGAGGCTGGTGATGAACTTCTTCTTCTTCTTCTCTTTTTTTTTTTTTTTTTTTTTTTTTTTTTTTTTTTGCGAGGGAGGCTGGTGGTGAACTGGTCTCCATCCACATGGGGTGAGCCCAGCGGCACTGATGGTGTGGGAGTTGTGTTCAGAACCGCCTTTGCCACCACGTTACACGTCTTCGGCACGGATCGGAGAGACAGAGGCTTGTTGTTCCTCGAGGTAAGAGAGAGAGTGAGACCATGTGTAAGAATTCCCCGACCGCGAACCGTGCAATGATGCATGGCAAGCTCGTGCTCACACAGACGTGATACTCATTTAATTAATCCAGTTTTGGTTAGCCTCCTTGCATCTTGCATGCGAGATGCCATGATACTGGAGAGAGAAGAGAAGGATGCCAACTTGCCATGCCGCCCCTGAGGCCACATGCTCGAAAGGAGAAGGAAACTGCATATGCCGGAGAACAACGAAGGTACAAACAGTAAGATCCACGAACAGAAGCTCTCCTCTCAGAAGAAGAACAGAAGCAGCAGCAGATCTGGCGGGCGCGTTCATTTTGGTGTTACTCTGCACTTCTCGCCGAGACGGCGAACGTGGCCGATCGAGCGAACCATCTGGACTCAAATCATGCCGCCCTCTCGCCCACATGAGTGAGCATTGGCACTTGGCACCCAGCGTGTTTGTTGCTGCATGCCTCGCATCGAGCAACGCGGAGACGAGTAGTAGTAGCCGCCGATCGGAGCGGAGCGCGGCGTCACGGCGCACATGGCGCGCCCGGCGGATGCACCACTGGCTTTCCCGTTGCCGAGCTGTCCGTGCCCCTTGCTTTTCCGTTCCAAACCCACATCACTTTCTCGGCGCGGGTCCCCTCCCCCTGCGTTTACCCGGTGAGTTGCTCGCGCGAGTGCCCAACTAACACAGCGCTAGTGCGCGCCGCACGCCCGCGCCGGTGGTAAAGCGCCTTTGCGAACCTGTCCCGCACGGCGCATCTCTGCTTGCGATTTTCCTTAAAACCCGAATGCACCGCCATGCACGGCGGGCAAATCGTCATGCTCATCGCGTTGTGTTCTGTTCGCCTGAACTTGTTTGCAGGTGAGAAATACGGCATGTTTAGTGGAGAACAAGCAAGGGGAGCGTGAAGCGCATGTTGCTCCGTCGCGCGTACGTCAGTAACCACAAAACGTCGCTTACCCAACGGGCACGTATCATTTGGAGTCGTTTTGTGGCCAGCTGCCTCACAACGCTAGTATAGTGACAAGAAACTGTATGGTTTGGACTTTAGACGACCTTAGCAATGGGTTGTCGATCTCCACCGCGTCAACATGTTATTTTCGTCTTACGCCATGAGTACACTGGACAGTCCTACCGACTCTGGCATGCGTGGCTGGCCATCGTTATGAGCCGCTCCATCTCTTCACCTAAAAGACGCTCCCTTTTCCGGTAACGCACACTCGAACCCCATATGTTGTACTCTTGCCGTTGGTGTGTAACGGGACCGTGTAAATAAAGTAACCGAACTTGCAAAAATGCATCCCCTCCCTCCGGCACGAGCGATAAAGGACGCCACCATTTTTGTCCGTGTCTCTTAGCCTTTACTAACCAACCATTTTAGTCACCAAACACAACAAGGTTTCGGCTGGAGTATGCCTGCTTCTGTAACCAATCCCGTCGTCATCGTTGCATGTCACATAGCCAGCCCTGCAACGGCGATCCAAGCAGCCGTCCTGAGTTGGTACGCTGGCCGTGTCGTGCATGGTCACCCCCTCCAAAAAGATCTTTGTTTTGTACGCGCACTAGTGCAGCCTGCCGTGCCTGCCGTGCGTGAGCATTCATGCGTCGCTCGCTTGCCTTCACTAACCAAGCAATTTAAGTCGGCAGGGTTTGTTATTATCGCGCCCTCCTAGGACCACGCACGGATCGATGCAGGGTGATTGTAACGTTGTCGGCGTCACGCGGCAGGCGTTGCACGCGTCGTCGACGTGATGCCGACTTAACAATCGCAGGCTTAACTATGAGGTTACGGACAATCTTATAGGGATAAAGAACTGTAACCGCGTTGATAACAGAAGACCCATGCCTGACTAGCTAGGCTGGCCTGTCAGTTGTGACTTGTGAACACACGACTTCGGTCTTCGACTGACAGCTGCGGTTCCAGCCCAGGTTACGACGAATCGGTGAATCAGCACCATCCAAATATTTAGCCTCCATTTCCTTACATGGACCAACCAATACAACGCGTTATCCTTCTATCGTGAATCTGTACTGTATATTCTTTTGAGTGAACGACAAGGGTCAATGGTGACAAGTGAGGTGAGGCCTTCAGATGACAACACATGAGGAACGGCACATGTATCAGTGACAGATGTTCGAGTTCCCTGTTCTCAAGTCGAGTCGCCGTGCTTTCCGTAGCACCATACTCCTACAGAGTACTACTAGTAGTACAGTCTACTACCAGTACGCTACTCCTACATGGCTACATCAGCCACTTTGTCCACACTCCACACCTTCATTGGATAAACAACAAACGGGTAAAAGAACGGAAAAGGGGAGAAACGAGCACAAGATTTTCGAGCCGTTGCGTCGAGAAAAAGGGAGTACTAGTATCCGTCAGTCTCATTCATCGCACAACAGGTAACATTGATTAGGCCCTAACCACACGCCCGAGCCCGGCCGAAACAGCCGTACGCGGGGCCCCAGCGCACAGCGAACAACGGTCGCCGAGACCGGCCCCGCCACGGCTCTCCTGCTCCCGGCGCTCCCGCGCCTTCCTTCTGTGCAACGCTGCTAATCCACTCCCAATCCCCTGCACGCTCCCAAACACCACGCACCCGCACACACCGCCACTGACCTCCTTCCACGTCGCCGCACCGCCCCACCAGGCCACCACTGCACGAACCCAAGCTGAGCCCGCCGCAACGTGCCGCGACATACCCGCCACTTCACACCCCCGAACGCGCGGGGCACGGACCCCACTTGCAGCGCCTCCATAAATCCCCGCGCCCCCCGCCCTTTCTTTCCCTCCTCCGCCCACTCCCTCCTCGTCCACTCACACCACCGTCTTGCTCTGCCTCTTCCCGCCGCGGAGCAGAGCATGGCGCGAACTCTCCCCTTGGCCGTCCTCCTCGCCGCGGCATTGCCGCTGCTCTTCCTCTGCCCGGCAGGTAATTACACTAAACATCACCGGAACTCGCAAAGATTGATACTTTGGTGGCAATGCCAATGCAGGCGGGATTTTACTGAAAAAATTGTTTGCTTTTGTAATGGTTGCAGATGCGGGGACTGTGGGCATCAACTGGGGCCGAGTGGCGAATGACCTTCCGCAGCCGGCGGCGGTGGTGCAGCTGCTGAAGCAGCAGGGCATCACGCAGGTGAAGCTTTACGACGCGGAGCCGACCGTGCTGCGCGCGCTGGCCAACACCGGCATCAAGGTGGTGGTCATGATGCCCAACGAGGTGCTGTCCGCGGCGGCCACGCGCCCGTCCTTCGCGCTGGCGTGGGTGCGCCGCAACGTGGCGGCCTACTACCCGGCCACGCAGATCCAGGCCGTCGCCGTGGGCAACGAGGTCTTCGCCACGGCCAAGAACGCCACGGCGCAGCTGGTCCCGGCCATGACCAACGTCCACGCCGCGCTGGCCCGGCTCGGCATCGACAAGGCCGTCAAGGTGTCGTCGCCCGTCGCGCTCGTGGCGCTGGCGTCGTCGTACCCGCCATCGGCGGGGGCGTTCAGGGAGGACCTGGCGCAGGCGGTGATGAAGCCCATGCTCGACTTCCTGGCGCAGACCGGGTCGTACCTGATGGTGAACGCCTACCCGTTCTTCGCCTACTCCGCCAACACCGACGTGGTGTCCCTCGACTACGCGCTGTTCCGCCCCAACGCCGGCGTGCTCGACCCCGGGACCGGGCTCAAGTACTACAACCTCCTCGACGCGCAGCTCGACGCCGTGTTCGCCGCCGTCAGCAGGCTGGGCGGCAACTACAATGCGGTCCGCGTCGTGGTGTCCGAGACGGGGTGGCCGTCCAAGGGCGACGCCGGCGAGGCCGGCGCCGGGGCGGCTAACGCCGCCGCGTACAACGGCAACCTGGTCCGCCGCGTGCTGTCCGGCAACGCCGGCACCCCGCGCCGCCCCGACGCCGACATCGACGTTTACCTCTTCGCGCTCTTCAACGAGAACCAGAAGCCCGGGCCCACCTCCGAGCGCAACTACGGCGTGTTCTACCCCAACCAGCAGAAGGTCTACGACGTCGAGTTTGTCCTCGGCGGCCACACCGGCGGCGGCTCGAGCAACGGCGGCCTCGGGTGGCAGGACAACGGCGGGCCCAGCAGCCCCAGCAGCGGCAGCGACCCGACGAGCGGCGGCGGTGTAAAGGCGACCAAGACCGGGGAGGCGTGGTGCGTGGCGAACGCGATGGCCGGACAGCAGAAGCTCCAGGTGGCGCTGGACTACGCGTGCGGCGAGGGCGGCGCGGACTGCAAGGCCATCCAGCCCGGCGCGGCGTGCTACGAGCCCAACACCATGGTGGCGCACGCCTCCTACGCCTTCAACGACTACTTCCAGCGCAAGGGCCGATCCATGGGCACCTGCTACTTCGGCGGCGCCGCCTACATCGTCAACCAGAAACCAAGTAAGTCGCCCGCCGCTCATCTTCTCCTCGTGCCATTTTCATTCAATTCAACTAGAAATCGTGTGTTGTTCTCGTGATTACATTTACTGCCGTTCGTGCGCATACACTCCACGAATTACATTCTCAATCACAATGCAAAATGTAGTGCTAGGTAGTACGACACATGTTTAATCACCGGGCCACATGGTGATTTACAGATAGACGGTCCACAGTTCTAGTACTTGAATTAAAGTTGCTTTGCAATTGTACGGGAATCATTCGTGTTCTTTACCACACACACAGGCTGTCATGGCCAGTTAAAACCACATCTGGAAAGCGAACCACACGGTACAGCATGCCGCGGTCCACACTGCAGCTTCAGCGGCCATTACTGCTGCTCTGTGACCAAATATCCCTGTTGCATTGGATTCGAGCTGTTGTCACTGGGCCGTGTTCTGTTCAGGTTCAGGCCTTGCTAGCGGTAGCTGTGCGAGGAGCACAAGTGCCAATTATGTTCTGACGAGATGGAGGCGGCTCGTAGCTCGACGTGAGATAACTCCTCGTCCTGTGTGTTCTTTCCTCCGTCCTTCATAGTGATCCGTGCCATGTCTGGATGTCGCAGACCGCGCCGCGAGACTGATTGCCACTTCCGGTGCCTTTTGCAGTCTGTACCCTAGTGCATTTTTTACTTCACATACAGTCTTCATGTTCACATGATGGCAGTGTGATAATCTATCATCAAGTTGGGGAATGTTCAGTTTTTTACTGGTATTATTATGCCTTAACCTGTGATCTCACTTCGTGTCTGCCGCTTTGCTTTGTTTACAGAGATCGGCAAGTGCGAGCTGCCATCGACGGTCTGAAGTGAAGCAAACAGTAATGAGGACTGAAATGCCAGGCGCCATCTGAAGGAGCAAGATATACAGTAGTAGAAGTCTGAAAGAATCGATCGCACCTCTGTCAGTCTTAAGAGAGGGAGGTTGGAATCTTTGTACGCTCTTGATCCTTTCTTTAGTGCTGCTGTGCTGCAGCTTTGACTACTGCCCCAGAAATGCAGCGTACGTAGCAACATTACTGTAGCGGTACCTTTTTTTTCAGCTTTGGCTAATGGGGGATACCTTTGTTTAGTCTCTGTAACTATATGCTACTGGTATTATTATACTCCTAAGTCGATTAGTATAGATTAATCTAGCCTTTTTCACCCATGTGATGCGACCCACTATGGTTTGTCTCCAGTGATCCGATTGATTGACTCTTGTGAATGAAATTTGTTGTGCCGGAAATGGTGCGTGCTTGCCTTGGACGTCAATGCTCACTAGCTAGCAATCGATTGTTGTGTTCATCATAGCGGCGGCGCTTCCTCGTGCAGTGTCAATGTCTGGCTTTTAGCGCCTCTACTTCCTTAAATCGTTCGCTCGCTGTTTTGTGCCGAACAGGGTCGGAAAGCTTAAGGTCACAAAGCGGCATTGCTTTACAATTTTGTAGTACTAATGCTCCATCCGAAATCTTCAAGTCCACTATTACTGGATATACCCTAAAACCGGCCGAGTCGTTGATCTCACGAAAAGCACACTTTGACAGGCCCAGAAATGGGCACTGCTCACCTGGTGCAGCATGATACACAGAGATGGCCGCGGATCCAAAACTTGCCAGTGCCGCATGCTGGTAAGGCTCACTCGGCTGCCGCTGCGCGGCACCTCCACGGCTTGGAATCACATGGGGACGTGGGGCTGATCCATGGGCACCACCGCGCGACGGTGGTGCTCGCTCGCCGGTTCCTCGTGGGGCTCCGGCGCCGACGTCTGTTGCCACCCGCGTGTGCCACAGCGCACATGTGAGGGAAGCAGCCAATGGGAGGCGGCATGCAGGCTGGACCACGGGAGGAATATTGGCCAAGATTTCACCGATCGAGACGAGAGAACAGCCGTCATCCGCTGTGAATCCCGTGCGTGGCCTTCACCTGGATGGTGGGGATTGGGTGTTTGGGTGTTGCGCCATTGTACGCGTGCTTGCTTTCTTTTTCTTTTTGGATCACAAGCTTTGACTGTGCAGCCTTTGTCAACAGTGCTTGCTAGTCGTACAAGCGTGGTTTTTTTTTTCCCCGAGGACCCCCAGTTTGTTTTCGGCCCAGGTATTGTGGATCCTTAGCCCAGTTTTTATTCTAAGCCTAGCTATGTTTCCGGCCCAAGTAAAAGGACGGGTTGACCCACCCAGCCAACTAGTGATGGCCAAACGGGCCGCCCGGCACGGCACGGCCCGAGCATGAAAAGGCCCGGCCCATTTAAATTACGGGCCGGCACGACACGATATTACTTACGGGCCGTGCCGTGCCAGCCCATGGGCCGACACCTCGGCCCGTGGCATTTCGTGTCGGGCCGTGCTGAAAAGCACGAACGGCCCAATAAGCACGAAGGCCCGACAGCACGAAAATAGCCCGAAATTCAAAAGACACTCAGAAATGACAGAATTCAACCATATTTCCATTGACTAAGGCATCATTCCATTCAAAACAGAATCAAACATCAACCAGAAACCAAAAAAAATCAAAACAAACAACAGAATGGGCCAAAAAAAAGAACTTATATTACATTTAAGCTGTTTGCTGGCTGCCTCATTAAAAACCCTTTGGCCTAAGGGAAAAAAGAGTACAGCCCAGCTCAATAAAGTGTTTATCATCACAATTCACATGTTTATGACACCTACATTACAAAATACAAATGGATCACATCAGCTCTCAAAATGGTATGACCACAACTTCACTACTTAGCAGCTACTCAGCCACACTACCACCCCCCATCCTCACCATCCAGGCTGAGGTTCTTGTATGATTCTTCATGTTCAAGGTGGGATTCCTCGACGTTCTCCTGCATTCGATCATCTCCAAACTGCCAATCCTTGAGGCATGTGATGACCTCTACCATGTCACTGGTCAAGCGACGCCTTCTCTCCTCAAGCACCCTGCCAGTAAGACTGAAAACAGACTCCGAACTGATAGTTGAAACAGGGACAGTTATAATATCCTTAGCCATTATTGATAATATAGGATAAGTCTGTTTATGCTCATGCTACCAATTAATAATGACAAGGTCCTCATCAGGTGCAATAGGATCACTATCTAAGTATAACAACAGCTCAGAAACTTGAGAATAAATAGAAGAAGAGTGCAAAGGAGTTGGCTCACAAGCATCCACATCATCAGGAGAAGAAAAGATCTAACCCCAATTAGTTTTCCTTTTTCCAGTACTTACCGATGTGGGCTGCCTCTGTAAGCGAACTGCACCAAATTTGTTCTCATACTTGCCAAAAAGCTTGGTTAGTTCAGTACGCACAATATTGAAATAAGCAGAGTAATCAGTGGAAGTAGCATCAGAAAGCAGTCTCAAAACATTGCACAGGCCTCTCATCTTGGCTCTAGGATCCAACACAAATGCAAAAGAATAAAGCAGAGGGATGTCTTTCCAATACTTCATGTATTTATCCTTCATAGGAACAACAGCCTTCCACAAGAACTTGTCAGTCTCAAAGGTATGCAAATGACCAGCAATGTCAATCAACTTATGCAACATCAAAGGAGCAGTAGGGTAATAAACACCAGAAAGAGCAACAGTGCATTCATAGAACAACTCAAGAAAATCAGAAACTTTTTCGGCAACATACCAGTCTTCTGGTTCAAGTAATGCTTTACCATGAACAGATTGGTACTGGCCATTGATGAAAACAGAGAAAGTAGACTTATGAGGAAGCAAATGCTTAAGCATAAGGTAGGTAGCATCCCACCTTACATCCATATCCAAGCAAAACTTCCTAGGAGTAGCACCCATAGCAAGACAGTAGGACTTATATGCAGCAATTCTCTGATTAGAAGAGTTCAAAAAAGAAATAGCAGTTCTGAAATTCTCAACAACAGGCTTCAAACGTTTCAAACCAAACTTAACAATCAAATTGATGATGTGGCATGCACATCTCTGATGCAGCAAAAGAGGACCAACATAACCAGAAAAAACAGGAGTCAACTCATCCATAGCATTAACATTAGCAGATGCATTGTCAAGTGTAATAGAAAAAACTCTATCAGGCAAGCCATACTCAGAAATAACTTGCTGAATTCTTTTAGCAATGTTAACACCAGAATGTGAACAATCAATAAGCCTCATAGCAAGAACCCTTTTCTCTAAAAACCAATCACCATTAACATAATGAGCAACAACACTAATGTAATCCTCCTTAGCTTTACCAGACCATATGTCAGATGTCAATGCAACAGAGGAAACAGAAGACTACAAGGTTTGCATCAAAGCAGCACGACGATCATTGAAAAACTTAATAAAGTCTCTAGTTGTGGTCTGCCTAGAAACATGAGAAAACCTAGGATTATGTGCACGCTTAATGTAACGCTCAAATGGATCAGCTTCACCAAAGCAAATAGGAAGGTCTAATGCAACAATCATGCGACAAAGTTCTAACCGAGCAACATCAGGACTATACTCCCAAGAACGAATAGAGCCACCAGGATTAAACTGAAGCATACTTTGAACCCTAGCAGCACGTTCGGACTTAGCAATGCAAGAGCGACGGTGGTGCAACAAATGACCAGTGCCACCCGATGAACCACTAGTAAGCACACTATGGCAGTGCTTGCACTTAGCATGAGATTTTACCTGCCAGCCATTTACCTCTGTGTGGACCGGATCGAAGTCGTTCCAAGATTGTGATGTGCACCTCCTTCCTCTCTTCTTGCTCGTCGTGCTCGCGGTACTCACTGGTGTAGGTGTACTGGAGCCGGTCACCGGATCGGTTGGAGCAGCCGAAGCAGGAGTACTCGACCCAGCACCAGGAGATGCGCCCGTCGACGGAGATGCGCCAGTTGCAGGAGATGCACCACTCGCCGGAGATGCGGGCGTCGCCGGAGATGCGCTCATCCCGCCCCTTGTTGACGACGGCCTCGGCGTCGTCGTCGTCCCGCCCCTTGTTGCCGCCTGCCTCGCCGTCCTCGGTGTTGGTGTCGCCTGCCTCGCCGTCCTCGTCGAGTTGGTGCCGTAGAGGAGGTTCTCTGCCGTACGCAGAGCCTCCTCGCTCGGCTCCGGCAACGGCATGGCCGTGACCGGGTCGCAGATCTAGCTGGCGCAGATGCACCAGCTTAGATCTGGCCCGGTCGCAGAGCTAGCGCGGCGGAGAGGAGGCAACAGAGGCGTGCGCTGGCGAGAGAAGAAGGGAGAAGCAGTGTGGATCTAGGGTTTTGGCCGGAGACAGAGAAGGGAGAGGAGCGAGCGCTGCTGCGCTGCGCGTGCGCCACAGCGAGGAGGGGGAAGAATGGCTAGGGTTTGGGGAGGAGAGGGGACGACGTCCTTTTTATATGGAGCGGGGCGACTGGTGGGCTGGGCTGTTGTTGTGGGTTGGGTTTAATAGGTAGTCGGGCCGAATGTTTACGGGCCGTGCTGTATCGGGTCAGGTTGTGGCCCGTCGGGCTTTTTCGAGCCATCCAACAATCGGGCCGGGCCGGGCTGCCTATCGTGCCCGCCCCTCGGCCCAAGCACGGTCCGACCGTACGTGCCGGGCCAGCCTGGCCTGTAATTTTTTCGTGCCGTGCCGGGTTCAGGTCGGGCCAAAAAAAAGTGCTTCGTGCCCGCCCGAATAGCCCGGCCCATTTGGCCATCACTACAACCAACTATTGTTACGGTAAAAGAGTAGCAAAAGAACAACTGAAATCTAAATCGCCTTCAGTCAATTTTAGGCCGACGCTGATCCCACCGAACTCCAGCTGCAAAGAAAGTCTAGTTCCAACGACAGTAAAACCCGTTAAGATATGAGTTTTCAAAATCGTAGTGTGCTATAAACAAATTCGACTTTGTTAGTGTGTTACGGACGAAGCCACCTTTTCTCAATGTGTCTCAGACAATTTTGCCTAAGAAAATATACCTGTGTATTGGAAACCTAAGCACAGGAGAACCTTGCACTTGTGAAAGATAACAGAACACATAAATTTTGCGTAGTGGATTAGCAACACTTCGAGCATGACGAGGATAAGTAGTACTTTTCGGCACACACGCTGTGTCTGAGTCTAGATGTAGAAGAAAACTGAAGTAAAATAAGACAGCAACAAATGGAAACGTCGTCAATTAACTCCGTGCGATGCCTAATTCCACGGCCACCATAGAAATGCAGTGATGTGAACTAATCCTCCACCCCCAAATCCCACTCCCACCACCCCCACCATTGACTGATGCTACAGCAAAAGAAAAGGGGATTGTTATTGTCGGCGTTGAGAAATCTGGCCGACGAGTGAATTTAGACTACACGCTACGGTTGGTTGAGGGGAAAAGGAAGACACAAGGGATTATACTGGTTCGGGCGATCGAAGCCCTACGTCCAGTGAGTTAGTTCGGTTCGTGTAACATCCGGCCCCTTAGGCCGTCATTTTTAAGAAAACTAATCGTTCATTAACATAAGTTACAAAGATTTAAGATGACATAGATGGAAATTCACGAAATAAAATAATAACTCGACCCATTTTGGCGATAATAAATATTTTGTTGTGATTTCAATTTGGGATGCTCTTATTTGAGGTTTGAAATATTTGAAGTTGGTTTCATATTTGAATTCCATATTTGATTAATTTCTGGAATTTTGAACTCATGCATTCACTGCATATCATGTTGTACAGAATTTTGCTTGAATTTTCGTGGGAGATTAGCTTAACCAAAAATTCCCAAAAATTCGTTGAACCTTTACTCTGACCTAAATTATTTTCTGTAAAAATTTCATAAAATTATGAGCACGTTTACTTGGGTTCAAAAATATTTTCTTCTCTCATTTTTCACGAAAAGCAGAAATCTGTGGCAGCACGCTATGGGCTTATGTCCTCTCATTCTGGCCCATTATCTTTTTCTGTCCATGTTGGCCCATTTCGGCCCAAGCTAGCCCAGCTCGGCTGGACATCATCTTCATCCTCCCGTCAGCATACAGAGAGACGCCGCCACCGCCGTTCACGAGCTGACGTACAGAGCGCTGTGAGATAGCCTTCTTCCCCTCTCTCGGCCCTTCCTCTCGCGACTCCTCGTGCCCAAGCCTGCGTGGGTCCTGCCGCTTGGACCAATTTCAACGGAAGCCGCGGGAGCTTTGACTTTTACGCACCGCCCGGCGCTAGCCGAGCCGCCACGCCAACATCACCCATGCGCCGCTCTGTGGAGATGACGAACAGGCTGACGAGCACGTCATGATATTTTTCTCATACCTTTCCTCGCACGCCAGCGTCTCCCCGAGCCGTCTTCACTTTTCTTCTCTCTTGCTTCACTGACAGTAGTGGTCGCCGAACAAAGGATCGGTAGAAACCGCCTCTTCCCTCTATAAAAGCAAGAGTTCAGCCTCTTATCCTTTTTCTCTTGCTTTCACCATCCTCTGGAGCCTATTCTCATCCACAAACCTTGCTTGGATTCGGGAAATTTAGGATTTCCCCATTCCGGCCGCCGCCGCTATTGTTGGCTTCCTTCCCTCGTCTGGTGAGCTTCGGTTCGATTTCTTTCGATGGAATGTCCTCTATAACCTCCTTAATCTCTAAGCGTGCTCTTTTAACGCAGTGAAGGGCCATAGCTCCTCATCGCCATGTGCCTCCTCTGCTTCGCCGTCGTTCTTCATGAACATGGATTCCGGTTGCCGCACACGACCTCCGTCGTCGGTGTCCGAACTCCTCCAGTAGGGCCTTCATGAAGGGGGAATCTGTTTTGATTGTCACCGCCGACTGTCGTTGCTTCACTCGCCGTTGGTGAGCACCACAAGCCGCAGCTATGGCTGCTTCTTTCTTCTTTCTGTACGTAGAAGAAGGATGGTCCAGGTAGACCAAGCCCACTACTGTCTTGCGTTGGCCACAGGCTTGGTCCATGACTCCATGGCTCTATGCTATGGATGGTAGAATTTTCTTTAGAAAATTAAGTAGAAAAAGAAAAGAACCACTGCCCCACTGGCAGCCACAGCCTTCTGTCAGCCTTACATGACTCATGAACTATTAGGTATACCCCATGTTGCACATAGAATCTTTTTCTAGCATGTTTTTTATTATAAAATATATATATGTTAAACACTAGGCATGTACACGAATGTGTTTTGAACCTTTTTCTATACTATTGTTTAGGAAAAATAAAAATGAACCATATGACATGTTGTGGCGTTTGTTAGATATACCTCTCTTATAATTAATTAAAGGCTTTCATGTATTCTATCATCTTGATAA
Source organism: Eragrostis curvula (assembly GCA_007726485.1). NCBI lineage: Eukaryota > Viridiplantae > Streptophyta > Magnoliopsida > Poales > Poaceae > Eragrostis > Eragrostis curvula. Next base: position 8,172,222 of record CM017439.1, on the reverse strand, counting down.
AATATTAGAAAATCATATAAAATGCTAGGAGCATTCATAAATGTATTTAGCACCTTGTGTCATATTTTTGTAATGAAATATAAATAGGACCCACCTGTCATGTTATAATTTTGTTAAGACAATAGTCCTTTCTATTAATTAAAGTCTTTACTTGCGTCTTTTGATATGAATAAAATTCTAAAGAACCTATAAAATAATAGAGACACTTATGAATGTTTTAGCACTATTTTTCCTATGCATTTGTAGTAAAAATAAATAAATAAAACTATATAGCATGTAAATAAATTTATTAGGCTCACCCTCATTTTATTCATTAAAATATTCAAATTTCATTCTCTTGTATAGATAAGATTCTACACATTTCATATAGATGTTAGAAACCATCAAGAACATAATTAGAGCCTTCCACTTAGGATTTCATGAAAATAGGAATCATACAATATTGGTATTTAAATTAGGCACATAAATATGTAATTGTTTTCCAAGTAAATAAACATATTATGTATGCATACATAAAGTACCATCTTAACCCATAGGAATGTTTTTCTTTATGAGCATTGAGACATATAGCCTTATTTTACATCAAAGCACCATGAAATAAATTGTTAAATAGAATTTAATCTTATCTACATCTATCTTTTATAAACAACCTATGTTCATTCATAGAAATAATTTAGAGTTTACATAATACATATGCACACAATCACTATCAATAAATCATATGCATCTCATCATACTCACCTTAGGGAATTAGTAAATAAATATCTATACATACCATCAGGGTAGTCTTGCATCCATTAATTTAAATAACACACATGCATGTTTTCCTTTTAAGAGAAAATAACTTATAAATAATTTGTCTAGGTGAATATGGCCTATATAAGGCCAGGAATATATTTCATAACGAATGATCACCGTAAAATAAATAGAACCACGTACACCCTAGTTACCCTTCTATTTATCAGTAGAACCTCGCTCACGTGTAGCACGTTCATACGAGTTCCGCATATATATTTATTTCCATAAAATGCACTCCATGATCATGCCCTTTGGTTTTTATTTGGAATATTGTGTTCATTGCTGTATATTTTATTGAATATTTTAGATGGCTTTATTTCGATCTTCTGGTGTTTATCGATTGTGGATTGATGCACACGTGAGTGAATCGTCGAAGGACTACATCGCGGGAAGATCGACGTACGAACTATGTGTATAAAGGTGCGAGGCAAGCACACCCCCTTGATCATTTTGATCCTATATTTTGCAAATGCATTTAAGTGCTTAATTTGTAAGATATATTGGTGTATAATTTATATCACTAAAAATGTTCACTTGGGGAATGGTAGATAGTAGATACTACCTATTGGTTTTATCCATTTATTGGACCTTATTATAATCCCTTGTAACCATAGGGTGGTTTGTCACATTGTTCATATACCATATGCTTCATGATATAATTAATTTCTAATTAAGCTTGTTAAAATGAGGGACTATATTTCGTATAATCATTAAATTTACATATTTTGTTGATGGGAAATCTTTGTTGATATATGATAGTAATTTTAGATGTTAACGGGTTTTGATGTGATAATGTTAAATGGGAATAATGGTTGTTTGATAATGATGATTTGGAGACCCGTCACATCACATAAGGACCGGTACATTTGTATCTTGATTTAAGGAAACTTCGTGCGACCATGGATGCTGGTATGGGACGGCCATGGCTAAGTAGTTAGTTGAATGTTGCCTTGCCTTCTAGAAGTAGGGAATGTGCAGATAATCCCCGAGTTTTGGTGGGGTTATTCGACGGGGCTCCCATTGCTATACGCGTGGGATCAAAGCTTGCTTACACAATAAATTGTACCTTTTCCTGCCTAACTATCCATATATGAAGGAGGGGGAAATTGTACCTCTGGGATGTTAATGGTCAGGTTCAGAGGGTTTTATTGCAATTTAGGGGAGGCAAGTTTAACAAACGGCTAATGAAAACGTCATGTGTGATACCGATGTGCACACTTCGTGAGTGCACGGTGCTAGCTACACCACAGACGGTCACTCACTGTCCATGGGTACAGCGTACAAACTCTGCAGAGTAATAATCCATTCGAATGGCCGTGCTTGCGGTCTCAAGCTCCTTAATGGTGGGTCTTTGTTTAGAGAATGGTTGGGATTAAAACTTGATCATGATTATGGTTATTAATATACAAAATGGCCTAGATGATGATTTTGTAGGAACTTGACATGGAAGTCAAGTATCTCACTTTATTCATATGATATTTTACTTGTGCTTACATTTATGCAATTTATATTCAAGCAATTCAATTTAGTAATTATTTCATTATACAAGTTTAGATTTCCATATGATCATTTACGCAAATATACCATATTATTCCTTCCTTCATTATGACTTTGCATATAATTATAATTTTTGTTGATATTCACATGCATGCTTGCCTCTGATAACTTTGTTTCAGAAATTAAATGGATCTCGGTGAGGAACGACACCGTTCTTTCTAGGAGTTCAACTTCCAGTCAATTGCCTGTGGGATGAACACGGGGGACACGCTGGAGATTTGAATTCCTTTATGTTTCCGCTGTGTTTATTTCTTAAGGTACTTCGTCGGCCGTCGAGCCAATATTTTGTAAATTTCAAATAAACCTGATAGTTGAATTTTAATATGGCTATGGTTCCACTGTGATTACCGTGTGTACTTGTCATTGATCCTGAGGCAAGTACGGAAAACAAGGAGTTTCGGGTAATTTAATTATCCGGGACACCGCAGTTCGTGTTGCTCGTAGTAGGGGTTACAAACTCGTTCGAGAGAGGGAGAAGCTCCCAAGTCTCTAAGTGTGTGTGTAGTTCGTCCTTGCGTGCGTCGCAAGGACGAAGTGAGTGTGTGCGAAATGAAAGGGTGAGAATGCGGTCCTCCAGCCGCGAGTCAAACTTCCATTTTTATCTGTCAAGGTAAAGTTGACTGTACAAGGATGGAGGAAAGAAGAAAAAGAAAGAAAGAGAATTGGTAAAACTAACTCGATGTAGGTGGGGGGCCTTGCAGGGAAGGGCGCGTCCGTCCTCGACGCCGTCTCCTCCGAGCGTGGGCGGCGACGGCTGCTACAGCCCAACTGCGGCGGGGATGTCCGGGTCCTGTTGAGCACTGTGCGTCCCTGTTTCTTTACGGCCCGCACTGTTACCGTGCGGCGAGGCGGTTTGACCGCTGTCAACCGTCCCTGCGAGACGTGCGGGGCTTGCGGTTCACGTCTTCGGACAGTGCCGAAGGACATCCACTTGCGGCCATTTAAGACGCTCCACGGGCCAAACTCCGACCTCGATAGTCCGACCCCTGGGGACGGAAGGCTGGGGTCGGGCACCCGGGGTCGGCCGAGACGGAGATTTCCTCCGACCCCCGGGGGTCGGGAGGCGGGTTGAGGAGTCGGGCCTTCCTTTGCCAGCGCGGCCTCTTGGCTGCGGCCCGTGGCGCGCATCGTGGGCTGGGCTTTGACCATGGCTATCTTTGGGGACAACCATGGCCTCCGGTCCAGTCCTTAGTCACTTGGGTATAATTGAGGGATTATGTGGGTAATCGCGGGTACCTGGTTTCGGGTACCCGACAGCTATATCCTGCTCGGGCATATGAGAAGTCTCCACCACCCGAATTTTTTCTGAACCTTCGCTACCTCCTTCTCCAACTCCGGCGAGGTTTGGGGTTGGGGTTAGGGGCCTCACCGGTGCCTGTCAGACCTAAAAGAGAGGGGAGGCAGGCCGGCCAGGCGGTGGTGGCGGGAGAGACGGCGAAGATTGAGGCGGCGGGAGATGGCGGTTGGGCCAGGGAAAGGCGGGGGCGTGGAGGACGACGACGGCGGGGTGGGAGGTGGCTGGAGGGCGGTTGTCCGGCGGCGACGCGTGGGGCGGCGGGCGGGCGAGTGCCAGAGGAAGAAAGAAGCTGGAGGTAGAAGAAAGGTTGGCAGCCGTTGGATTTCCTGATCCAACGGCTGAAAATTCGGGTGGCGGGCATTCGAAAAATACCCGGGTGGGACGCAGACAGCCCCAAAGAAAAAGTGAAAGACAAGCAGGGGGATGCGAGCTGTGAGAGGGAAATAATAAGTCAGCGACATCGTCAGCATCTGCTGCAACCCCACCCACCCACCCCCAAAAAAAAAGGGTGAGGCAGGAATGGGGATTAGATTAGCGGTGCATCCACGAGTCTAACAGGGCGCTTCATCATCGTCCCGCGTAGCCCGTGAGAACCATAAAATGGGCCTGAAACAAACAACCGGGCCTGCTTCAAGTTTTCACCCAAAAGTCAATGACAAACAAAAGGAAAAAAGATGAAACATGCTATTCGTCGCACCGTAGTTGGAGGAAAACGTCGCCAGGAACATTCTTTGTTTTTTTTTTCATTACCACGCGCATCGGCACATAACAAACTCTACCGTTTTGAAAACTAAGTCGAAAAATCCTTGAGATTAACGAAGTCTTTACTGACATTGCCGATGTAAACGTCGCCAAGCATAATGTCATTAAATACTAGAAAATTCGCCCTGGTAGAGAGTCAAATCCAGAACCTGACATGCTACCAAGACTCTTGTAACCACAAACCCGTTCTCAACGTTTAACAATATTCAATTTGCCTCATATAAATTTGAAATTTGAATGTTCAATCACAAGGCCACCGACCCTAAGGTGACATGGACATTATGAAAATTTTCCGGTCCTATCTGATGGGTCAAATACGAGAATAGTTATTTGACAGAAATATTTAAATTTGATATTTTTTGCACGTCAAATTATGATTTTGACACATTAATGAGCCAGAAAAAGGGACCCACCTCAGAGCGCAACTACATCTTCGTCTACCCGAACTTGCAAAAGGTCTACGATGTCGAGTTCATCCTCGGCGGCGGCCATCTCATTTGCCATGTAACAGTTGATGTTTTGGTACCTCGCAAAAAAAAGTTGATGTTTTGGTAATTAAAACACTCCGTTAGAGTGTGATTTTTATGAGCATAGGGGCATATGCCCATTTTAATGTGATTACAAATTATAATTAAATAACAAACTAAATATATGATTGCATTGTTAAACAAGTTAAATTAGACATCACTGAGGCTCATTAATGTGTCAAAAATCATAATTTGACGTGCAAAAAATATATAATTTAAATATTTTTATCAAATAACTATTTCTCATATTTGACCCATCAGATCTGGATCGGATGGTTGTCACAATGTCCATGTCACCTTAGGGTTGGTGCTCATGCGATTTGAACATTCAAAATTTTAAATTTATATATGAGGCAATTTGAATATAATAAACATCTTGTTTAGTCCAAGTATCCTGCAACTTCAATAAATACGGGCATCAACTAAACAATAATGCTACAGTTTCTTACAGCCTCTCCGCAGACTATTAGAGAATCCCATTAGGCGGGGACTTCACGAATCTTGATGGGCTCGATTGATTCAACGATAATTAGTCGGGTGGGCACGAGCCACTGTGCTCATAAAACCAGACTAATTTGAATATTGCTAAATTTTGCGAAAATACTTGTAGCTTAATGGTTGCAAAAGCCTTTGAAACACTTCATGTCCTGGGTTCGACTCTCTGTAAGAGCGAACTTTGTAGGATTTAACAACATTGTGTTTTAAGTGTTAGGCGATGTTTCTGTTGACAGCGTCAGTGGTGACTTGGTCAATCTCAAGGATTTGTCGGCTCATTCTTTGAAAATGCTCATAAGAATAGAGTTTATATATGTACATTCATAAAAATGAATGTGTGTTGTGAGTGTCTGAGTTGCAGTGTAATAGAAAGAACATGGGTGCATCAAATTGTGCTGAACCTTCGTCTACGGTGCAGCGGTGAGACGAATGAATGTCGGGCAAGTTTGTGGCCTAGGTACTCTGACCCTTAGCCCAGTTAGTTTCCGGCCCAATTAAGTATGACCCCGCTTACATAATTATGTTTTTTTCTTCTGTTATGATAAGTGTATTCCTTCTAATTATTACTGATTTTATGCACTTTTTTATTCGGTTTATTTAGTTCCTTAGCGGCAGTGTTTGGCGGTTGCAAAGGCCCACTTTATCGGCTCAATCAACTTGGCTCCTTCATTGCTTGAAAGGTTCAGGCCAATGATTTTTTTTCATGAGATCCGATATATAGAGCTGAAGATACGTTTTTAGGAATTATAATAGTGTGTTATTGTTTTTTAAATTAAAAAACACAACTATAATTTCTTGAGCCGCCCTTCCCAGGAGGTATAATTTCAATCTTTGAATCAAATTAGTATTTGTTTTGTGTGTGAATGTGAGGGTGATGGGTAGGGATGACAATGGGTGCTCGTTACCCACGACCCGACGGGTTTTTCTCCTATTAGGAGGCGGGTTTGGGTGAAAAATTATACCCGTGGGTCTACTAACGGGGAAAAAGACTGACCCGTCGGGTGGAGCGGGTTTGGAGGCGGTTCAGCAGCACCCGAACCCGCCACCCGTGGGGACCCGGCCTAATATACTTGCAGCCCAATTTACAACAAGGTTCAGCCCAACTTGTCCATCAGCCTTGTTACGCTGCAGCCCATTTTCCAATATTCCAGCCCATCTAAGCTTGTTTAGTTGTAGCCCATTTGCAGCATGTATAAAAGTCCAAGGCAAACCTAAAGTCCAACGACCAACCCAGCTGCTCCCGTGCGTGACTCCCAGCCGCCGTCACCTCGCTCTCGTTCTCTCCTCTTTCACCTAGTTGCCTTCGTTTTTTTTGTGCGAGCAGCGAGCGGCTCCTGAAGGCACGGCGGGGCGTTCCCGTGGAGCATTACTGCGGGGCATGCCCGTCGTGGAGAGGTCGTGGGGCTCGGAGGAGCGGCGACTCCGGGGGCGCAACGGCAGGACTAGGCCTAGGACGCGTCTGTGAAGGGAGCAAGCCAACGGTGCGAGATCCCGACGTGGGGGGAAGCTACTCCGTCCGGCCGTCCCCTCCTACAGATCGAGCACGGCAACGTACACTGGCACACTGCTGATGGCTGGCGGATTTGGGTACCCGACGGGTGGGATTTGACCCGGTGGGTTCGGGTCTGGGTTTAACACTCCACCCGCGACACTTATTGGGTCACCCGGCGGGAGATTTCTAGGCTGGCGGGTGCGGGTGTGAGGAGGCAAAACCCGGCGGGTTTCCACCCGTTGCCATCTCTAGTGATGGGTGGGTAAGAAAGTTGATTATGCATTAACTTAATACTTGGTCTCAATAGGTGCCATCATGATCTCGTCATTAAGGGCTTGAAGTTGCCCCATTATATATGATAAAAATTATCCGTCACTACCATTAATAAGACATTTACTATAATACTACAATACAATAGTTGGACTATTAATATTAGTTGCGCAAATGCACGGACGTCCGCGCTAGAATAGCTTGATGTGGTAGTAACAGGATCATACCAATTCGTCACGGGTCACAGCACGTTGCTCAAACATTAGATGCTACACTCTTTATTCAATATATGTACGTACACGCTCTGATACACACATGCAGTACAATACACTACACCTCTTACACCAAGATACAGACGTACAGTACCACGTAAGCACGCATTATACCGGTGCTTAATTATCATCTACCGTGTACAATTCCAGAACAACATCGTTCAGGGTTCAAGCATGCATGTCACTATGTATGTCATCAGGCACATGCACACGTCGCCGCCACCCGCGAAGGCACTAGCTTGTTCGTCTTCACGCGGTGGCGATGGGCGACTTCATGGCCTCGAACCGTGGCTCCTTGGCCTCGAACTTGTGGCGCACGTACAGGTTCATGTAGTCCTCGAACACGAACTTGGGGTACGCCGTCTCGGCGCGCTCCTCCTCGTCGCCGAGCAGCTTCGGCGCCGGGAAGATGACGGCGTCGGCGCCCGGGTTGTAGAAGGAGGCGATGGACATGCGGTTGCCGTCGGGGCGCGTGAGGACGCGGTGCATGACGCTCTTGTAGAGCCCGTTGGTGATCACCTCCAGCTGGTCGCCGATGTTGACGACGATGGCGTGGCGCACGGGCGGCACGTCCACCCACTCGCCGTCCTTGAGCAGCTGCAGGCCGCTCACCTGGTCGTCCTGGAACAGCAGGATGATGCCGCCGGCGTCGGTGTGCGCGCGGAGGCCGTCGACCAGGTCCGGGCGCGGGCACGGCGGGTAGGCGCTCACCTTGGTGCCGAACGTCGGGCCGTTGGAACCCGCGAAGGCCTTCTTCAGGTACCCGGGCTCCAGGCCCAGGTTCTCGCACAGCAGGTCCAGCAGCCGCTCCGCCAGCTTCTCTATCGCCGACGCGAATTCCTTCATCACTTGCCTGCAGCGACACGCGTAACGGCGTAAGGTTTTGTTAATTAGCTAGAGAGGAATATCTCCAGAGCATCACACTGTGATTGAGAAGCCAAGAAGTGATTCGACGTGTGATGGTTACTCCAATGTGTAGGACACTACTCTATCTAGAAATGATTCTTTGTGGGTGTGCGTGTTTTAATTTGTTTTCTGTAAAGGATAAAACAGCACCGCCACCGTCCTACGGTTAAGCATAGATGTGCTTTTGACTGTGATACATTCCTGAACTCTTTAAGAACATGGCAAAGTCATGCCAATCGCTATGGCTTTGTCGAGGTGCACCGAAAATGTTTGGTTAGGCCTAACCATAGGTGACATCGTCAGCCTTTGTGTGTAGGCTATAGCCCAGCCAAGTTCATGTTTTGATAGACTATAAAAACCGAAATCTAGAATCTTCCCATTGGCTACCCAAGGCTTTGTAGTATCCGCCAAAAGCTGACGACAGGAAGGAGCACATAAATATAGTTTTTTCAGAAAACACCAAAAAATTTAACAAAGACTAATATGGTGTTATTAGCATGCTAATGTCACACAGATGTTAACGACGCGCCCGTATGTACGTACCTGTAGTGGTCGTCGAGGTCGGGGAGGTCGGCGACGTTGGAGACAGGGCGGTGCCGGACGAAGAAGGTGCTCTCCCAGTCCACGTCCTTCACGTCGGCGCCATTCTCGCCGGCCTCCAGCGTCCGCCTCGCGAACTCCTTGAACTTCTGCGCCTGGCAGCTGGCGTACTGCGCCTTGGTCAGCCGCTCCACCTCGTCCATCAGCTCGTGCGAGATTCCATGGTTCAGCAGCTGCGACAAGGAAAAGGGACGGTGGCATGAGAAGCGGTGTGTTGTCGATCGAGGAAGTTATTGATGAGACGGTAGTACTACTATTCAAAAGGTTGATGGAGAATAAGAATCTATCATCGTCATCGACTTCTTATCCTAGAGATCACGAATGAATATATATGCTAACGAGAAAAAGATGAACAACAGTTGTGCCATCCTGATAGGCGATAGCAAAGTTACTGCAGGGTACGTTGCATAATTATTATCTGAGAGCATGCGAGCAGTGAGCACCTCGAAGAAGCCCCAGTTCTCGCAGGCGTCGCGGATGACCTCCATGGCCGCACTCTTCTCGTCGGTCTCCAGCTTCTCCATGTTGATCACCGGGAAGGAGACAGTGGAAGCTGCCATCTCTCTCTCTCTCTCTCTCTCTCTCTCTCTCTCTCTCAAGCTGAGTATATGTGTGTTCTCTGAGGCGGTGAGTGGAGAGTGGTGGAGTGCGCCCCCCAATTTATAGGCGCGCAAAGATAGCCAGGAGCAATAGATTACTAGAATGACCTGACGTTCAGGTTTACGCCGCAGAATAATACGGTCAAATGGATTAGGAAACAAAGCAGTGTGGACGACCAGACGCACAAAAGCAGTAAGCTCGCTATTCGGATCGGATCGCTATGAGCGCGCCGCAAGCGACCGATCGAAAAAGGTTCTCTTCAAGATTGCTACTGATGCTGTCCGACGTTGTATATAGAAATATAATAGTGTTTGTCATTCTGTTACCTAACCTATAGTGTTGAACCCTATCGCGTACGGATCCAGCCTAATGACATACTGTAATTTATAGATCGGTCTGGTCAAGATATTAGGCACTACACCTGGCCCAGAGTGGAATTTTTCCAGGGCACAGGTATGAACGTCGCCCAAAATTCACGTTTTTTGAACTGAAGTCACTGAAAATTCTCATAACAGATTGCTGCTAGGCCTGTTCATAATAAGTCGACTCTGATAGTGTGTCCTTTCTCCATGAGCCCTCCTCCGTCCATGATGGTATTGATAGGTAGGGGCCGGAAATAAACACAGCTGCATCGGTCTTTCGATCTTTCAAGCACTTTCCTGCCTGGCCTCATCGATGACTGGAGTGCCGAGTGGACAAGCTTTACCCTGTCGCACTAACTTCGGGCTCGCGGAAACAGAAGCTCCTTTGTCCTTGCGGAAAGCAGGCAAAGGCACGAGAGACGCTTTAGTACTCTGTTGATCTGGCCGTGTCACGTACGCTCCGCAGTACATGGATGGCTACTCTTTTGAAACAGAAGTCTAGATATAATTAATCGGCTGTCGTACCTGTGTTTGATTAGTCAAACCCCGGCCTCTTTTGTAATTAAAAATCTTCATTTGGTTTTGGAAAGAGCAATGATACACAGATTAAACCTACTCCTCCAGTTTTTTTTTTCCGAGGGAACCTACTCCTCCAGCTTGCTAGCTGGGCAACACACTTGAGATGTGCTCGCTGGGGACAGCAGTCCTCGTACAAGACACCAACCAGAAAATCTGCCAAGTTGCATGCAAATATTGGCAAACAGCCTTAATATCGGTGCGGCCCTTTCGGCTGTTCGTTTCCTCCCCTCTAAAATTTAGATCTATCGTATAAAAAAAAATCTTATTATTTAAGAGTATTAAATAAAATTTAATGACAAAACTTTTTTGACAGATGAATGCTCATTTCGAGACGAATCTAATGAGCCTAATTAATCTATGTTTTGCTACAATAATGCTACAGTAACCATTATCTAATTACGGCTTAATTACTTTCATTAGATTCGTCTCGCGAATTAAACCCGAAATTCTGCAGTTAGTTTTGTAATTAAATTTTATTTAATACTTCTAAATAACAAGATTCTGATTGATATGAGCTCTCTAAATTTTAGACCCGTAGACCCCTCTAACATCCCCGGCAGCTGAACTTTGGCAGCGTTGCTGGCTAGCAGTGGTTCGACGAGTCGAATGGCCAGGCCCCTGTTTTCCACCGCGCGATCGAGGTGCCGTCAGGTCAAATCAGGACCGTTCCTTCCTTTCGGACCCCGACGGCGAGAGTGAAGCCGTCAGGTCAAATCAGTCGTCGCCATCCCCCTCCGTCACAAGCAGCAGAGCCAGCCAGCGACATGGCCACGGGCGTCGTGCTCCGCGGCCACGGGCGATCACGCACGCCGGCTGAGAGCTGGCGCGGCATGGCCACGCGCGGCGTGTCACCTCCGATTTGCCACACCATAAAGACGACATGGCGCCAGCCGAGACCAAGATTTGGCCACGCGACGGCCCATCGCCCAACTGGTGCAACTAGTCGCGTGTGCCGTTCGCGTCGGCGTTCCGCTCCGCGTCAGTAGCTTTCGATGGACGATGCTTTTGGGACGTGGGTTATGTATGGGTGGCCCGGCGAGCTCGTCGGCCGGCAGCTTCCGGACAAGTGGCTCGGCTCGCGGCGTCGACCGCAAAAAGCGCGCGTGCGCGCACTCGCGCACGTAGTACGTACGGGGTATGGCTCGGCCGGCCGGCCGCCTTCTAACCTGAGCATCGGGTGAGGTGACGTGAGGTCTCGCGAATCAGCTTCTGCCGCAGCAGCCACACGACGAGCGAGATTCCTTGCGCGTGCGCGAACTGCAGTGAAAAGGAACCCCGATGATTTGATCTTGCCGTACATAGTATATTGCGGGGGTGCGCAGGTCAAGATTCCGATCACGGGCTGCCCTGGCAGCACGACGCTGCTCGGAGGAGCTGTGGAAGTCAAGCAAGACAACGCACTCGCTTCGAATAATTGGGACACTTGTTCGCGTTGGGACAAAGAGCGAGGGGACACAAACAAAAGTTAACAAAGTTACAGGCCGGCAGTTGAGCCTGGTCGAAAGGGTTGGATTTGTTTGTGGTCTTGTGGATGCAGGGTTCTTCTCTCCTGTGACCGAGCTGAAAGCTGTGTGAAACGTGAAGCAGTTTTCACATTTGCAGCTTCTCGGCGAACTAGTTGGGGTTTCGACACTGTACTATATGATACTAACATTCCATCACCAGAAACAAAAAGGGAGATCTAGTGGCGACTCTGCAAGATCTGCCCTTTGAACCCGCAGCGAGCAAGGTCGCCATTAGAGAAAGATCGCGGCCGAGGCGGTGATGATGACACATTGACACGCCAATCCCGCTGACCCGTCGAGGCGTTCGATCGGCGATGATGACGTGCTTATCTTCACTGTGCCACAGAGCTTACAGACGATAAGAAGAAAGTTCAGGACACGCCTAGTGCGTTCGCCCTTTCTCTGAAAGCGATAACAGATAGCCAGTAATAACGGAGGAGATTAGCCGGCGGCAGTGGCAGCTGGTCCGACGCCGATCGTTCATACGAGGGCGACGACACCAACTGTTACTTTACAGTGTCGCGTGCGCTTGGTGACATGACGGCATATTGGCATGATCCGAACTCTGAAGCCTAGGGCATGCCAGGATCATCATAAGAACTTGAGCAGTAGAAACAAATTTGATCTTGGTTTGCCAGCTGCTTCGTCGGCAACGGCAATGTGCGTTGATGAGTTAAACAAAGACGACACAGCTAACTCTCATGGACTGTTCGTTAACATTTCAACCTGCTTGTTTTGTTTCATCATTAAACTATAGATTAGCGTCCTTGTCAGACTGTCACATTGTTTAGTACTTGCTACAACTGCAAGTGGACACCTTTTTACGACAAAAATTTACAATACAAGTGGACAGTCGATGACAATATACGTGCATGACAATAATATGGTTTTCACTAGGGTCTACTTAGGCTCTAGCAGCCCGGGCTCTGGATTTTAGCTAGATTCAGTCGTGCAATTCGGTTGTGTTCGCGCAGTCAAATTCTGCTCGTTGCATGGACATTGCAGGATACTTCTCGGCACTTAGCTGTGTTCAACTTGAGATCACAAACCAGAATTTCTCGTGAAATAATATGGTAGTGCTATGCACTTTCTCTGCCCACAATGCGTTCCTGGCCACAATCAGATTTGCTAAGAATGTGTACAATCCCTGGGTGCCTTCTGTTGCATACTATAGCATTAACACGTGAGCATTTGAAGATTGCAATCTCAGGCCATGCCTTTAGCAACAACATTTTTTGCAGCAGACGTGGGAATCTAATCTACCCCATCTAATCCCGCCAATGTTCTTCCCAGATCACAGAACAACATGAATCAGCCAACGTAAGTAGTACATAAGTACATAGGAATTTTCCTGCCTCTTTCCAAGACAGCACTTTACAAAAGCAACCTAGAAAAAAAAAGATACTACAACTGAGGTTGTTCTGCGATTCCCTCCGGATAAAATTGTTCTTTTCCAATGAAGAAGTTCGGCAGCTTCGTCTATTTTTTGTTGCGTCTCTTAGTGCAGGAATATTTCTGCTGTCGATCCGGGTTGCCACCTTGAAGCCGCACGCACATATATAATTGCATATGTGCTTCTGCTAACCCCTACAAGGAATTCCAGATAGGGAGAAGGAAAATAAGCACTCGATGTGGACATGTGGATTTTTGGGAATCAAATTCACTAGGCTGTGAAGTCCTTTACGCTTGCACTGTTGGAGAACTAACGGGATGTGTTTAACTGATAGAGACGGGGACCATGGACTTCACTTTGACGTCGCTTTACAAGATCAGCCACAGAAATTTTCGGCGTTTCCTGGAGCCTGCAAGTTGCGACTTTCCAACCCTGACGAACCTGATGATCTCAAATCGGAATCTAAACTCGTGTCAACACCGGACTAGATAGCAGCATCAGAAAGAAACGAAAAACAAAAAGAAACTAACAACCTCGCGCACCACAAGCATATACAATGAGACGTAACAGGATGGCCAATCTTATTATAACTATCCTATCTTACTGGAGACGTATCATATGAACTGGAATCAACTTTAGTTTGATCTCATCCGAACCATTTCCTCCCTGAAAGCTGGAGAGGAGTGAACGAGAGAGCAGCGGTTCTTTTTTTAGACGAGAGAGAGATAGAGATAGCAGCAGTTGAAAGAAAGGATAGATTACTTGGTGAATCTGCAGCCCATGCGCTGGTTACGTGCAGTAGGGCCAGTTTGCACGAGGGCGCTGAAAATGGAGGACGGAGGCGACGAGCTGCCAAGCCTGCAACAATCATGTCTCGTACCAACCCCAATCGACGTTGATATCCATGTGTGGATGATGGGTTCGCCGAATTGTAAGGCTATTTTTAATGGGGAGTTTTATTTTATTGTTTTATGTCATATGAAATGTAAATGAAACATCTCTCTAATGTATAATTTTATTTTGTTGTTTTTTTAAGCTTGTCATATCATTTAATTGTTGCTCAAATGAAATGAAACTCCTATCCTCAATGCAAGTTTCATGTCATTTCATATTTTAGAAACTGTGCATTGCATTGGAAACAGTGTAGACTCAGTTTCATCTAGATGAAACTGGTTTCTTCTCTCTCTTCATTATTAAACTGCCACATCACCAAAATTACTCACATAGCACATTATTTATTGAAAATGAAACTCATATTAGGAATAGCCTAAGCGAACCGAGCGTGCGACCTTTGGCCGTCCAGCGTCTCGTCTTCTTGTCATGAAATTCTGTGACGTTTCCGCTACAGCCTACGGAAATTGAAATTCCGTCAACACAATTGGCCTCTGCCGTACGTACCCAGGCCGATTATATATTTCGCACGAAATGATAGGATTCGACTATTGCTTTTGTCTTTTTGAAGAAAAGAAAAATAAAAGATAGGACTCGAAAACTGGAAGTACACGGATCTTGGTACTTTCATCCGCTCTCCGTCCATGATTGTAGCTTAGAATACGTATAGGCAGTGAGCTCTGCAACAGTACTCGGCAGCTGCAGTGGTTGCCTGGTTGGTGAGAGGCCAGTGCTCCGGTGCAGCGGCATGGGGGAAGGAGTGTGGAGCGAGCTCTAGCTCTATCAGGCAGCCAGAGCGCCCGCAACGTACTAGTCTCGCCGTTGATGTCACGAAGCTGTGATCCCTGCATGGCGTCCCAAATTCGCTGCGTCGCCTCCATATCATGCATGCGCGTAAGGGAAAGGAAAGATTGGGGCGCGCGTACCGAACGACCATGCTTGTTAAGGTGCACAGATGACTCGTATTATTGCTCGACTCGCTCGTAAAAAGTTTCAGCTCACTTTCATCGAGCTAGTCTCACTTTCTACCCAAAGCAGTATGCTCACCGATCACCGGATGGATAACGGGTGCACCGGGCCGGGTCCCTCCGTCCGTCTCGATCGATGTCGAATTATTGGCGTCGCAACTCAAGCACCGGCGCCGCAACTCCAGAAGCCGTGGATGGGCTTGACGATGATTGGTCTCGATCCGGAACAGGACAGCAGATAACGTTGTTGCGACGTGACACGCGCGAGTCCAGATAGCACAGCTGTACGTGCAGATCGAATCATCGCCGGCCACGGACGCGCAAAGGACCGGACATCGCTGACTGACAGCGACGTGAATCCTGATGGGATTTTTTTTTTTTCGAAAGATCCGACACATTGGCCGCTGATGGGATTTATGATCGGAAGTTACCAAGCGAGCGCTGTGGAAGAAGGAGGCGACGGTGCGCCGTCGGAAAAGTCGTGTCGCGGCCGAGAGCAGTGGTGATGGAAACCTCCGGAGCCTAGTCCTGGACAGTGATCGAGCCGAACACAGCAGGATCCCGTCCCGCGACCAGAAATTGGGTAGCGCCGAGCTGCTGCGGCCGTGCACCGGCGCACGTCCTACTGTTGTTGGAGGCGACTGGGGCTTGCCGTGCCGAGTCGGCGAGGCAAGCGGCGCCGGACGCGTTCTTGAGCGGCGCGTGCCAATTGTTAGCGGCGCGTGCCGGCGTGCTAACCCTGGTGCGGGTTCGACCGTGTCCTGGACCTGGACCTCCTGGTGCCGGGCGGGCCGCCGACCCTTGCCGTTGGGCTGAGCAGTGGTGCGTTTGCAAAGGTGCTTAGCGGTGTGGCCCGTGGAGCCGTTGCTTTTGTCCTACAGGCTACAGTGATTTTCTTGTGGGCCTTCTCTGTTTCAGTTGATCAGGCTTTCGGCCCGCGTATAATTTTAGTTGATGTCTGAATAGTTGATGAATTTTACAAACCTGTAAAATCCAGATGTCCAAATTTTTGGTTCCGTCTTCGGCTTTACTTTTACCCAACAATAAAGCAACCACCTACACGCATATTTGCATTGGAAAAACACAAATCCGATTAATATTCAGATAAATGTCATCAAAAACAAAACTCTTACTAGCTCACACCCATGCCCATGAAGAACCGCGATAAGACAAAAGAAGAGTCTAGTACCTTATCCTTCATCAATGATGTTGCCTTTGACTCGTCACCACCTTCGTGACGCATCTCCTCCACTGTCATGTCGACAAACTTGACAACATTGCATCGACGCCACCACCCTCTTCGACCGAACCGTTAAAGAAACCTTAACAACCGCCATGTCCTCCACAAAAGACATAGAATTGTTGGCTCCTAGGTTTAGATAGCTGGATCTGCTCGCGGTGGTCACTACTCATCATTCTGTCCATGTTGACCTTTACTCTACATGAATATTTTTGCATATCCTGTCTTTTAAACTACAACCAAGAGTGAATTAATGTTGGAAAGTGGGGGCATATGCCCCACTGAATAAATATTGTTATTGCTTTGTACCAAGGTAGCATATCAAATAATATGGGACATTGAGGCATGGGTCAGTTTTAATAGTAAGTACTATCACAACTTTAGCAACACTTCACTCTGAAAAGCCGTGGGTGGGCTTAAATATAGAGGAATATTTATGTCTCTATATCGTTAAAGGCAATCATTAGTTGAAAACAACAGATTAATTTTTTAAAAAAAATAACTTGTTATTTTTTAATAGAAACTACCTTATTATTTTGTACTACGGAGGGTTATACGATACACTTACTATCATCAAATTTTCACACCTAGGTCTTGGTTAGCAACATGATCGATAACATCATTTGGATGTGACATGCATAGTCGGGAGGATCATGCCCCTTTGTTCATTGTGACGGTGTATAATACACATTTATATAACGTGTGGATCGAATCGTCGGCATCCAATTACATGAGTAGCATGAACTTTGCCATCCAAATAAATGGGCAGCACTATACGTCCGAATGCAGCAGTTTGACTGCTGCATCACATGGACAAGTAGCAGTGCACACCAGACATGTAGAAGCAGCTGGGGGTAGGAGAGGTGGTGCCCCCTTCTCTCTCAAGCTAGGATTAGGGTTAGATCTCCATGGTGACAGCATCGATGAAGATGGCGGTGGCATCAACAACGTTGGCGGCATAGTCTTCTTCTCTGTAGTGGCGTCATGGAGGATGTGTCCAGAAGGCGATGGCGTGACGAAGACGACATCACTGATTCAGAATAAAGTACTCCGGTCCCTTCTTCGCAATGTCGAGGTTCGATCCAACGGCGTAAGGCTAATGAGGTCTGGGTTTAGCAGATTCCAAGATTGGATCGAAGATTGGGTCCGTCTTTGGTCAGTGTGTTAGGGTTCTTCATTTCCCTATGGTCTTTGAACAGGGTTCCTGTGTTCTTCTCTTCTGGTCTGGTGGTGTGCGATTCGGATGCGAAGAAGATTTTCTGGACCTCTCGAAACATTAAGCAAGGCGACGGCCGAAGTGCTTTCTGATCGAACTTCAGGTCGTGTTCAATTTATTTTTGACAGAGTGTCAAGATGGTGTCTGTTATGGCCTTTTCAAAGTTTCTGGTCCCCTTGCCTTATTGGGGAGGTTTAGGAGATGGACATCGTAGGCGGATGACCCTAGCGTTTCTATAGAAAAGCGATGGAGGGAATGTTTTGGATAGCGGTGAGGAAGAAGATGAGTAGTTTCAATGTCTGGTTTATGTCTAGAAAGATCTTAGTTATCAGTGTTTATATTTTTGAGGACCTAATTGTAATCAGGGTTGTAATCTGTTTTGAAATTTAATATAATCTCTCATTCGAAAAAAAACATGTAGAAGCAGGAAAGCGTACAATGTCATAGTCGGACACAACTCGGGCGGCTGCTCATACCCATAAATCTTTTCATAAATAAAAAATAAAACTGGTAACAAATAAACGAAAAGTAAATCTTAGGCAATGAGGTTTGGTTTCGTGCGTGCACCGTTGATGCCATAAAGCGCAAAGGGTAAGCCGCATCATTGGAGGACCCAGGACAAGGTTGTTGCCCCATAATATAAGATGGACATGACCACTGTCACTGTTAGTGATGCGCGGATCACCGGACACCGGTACCGGGCTCGCCAAAGCAAGGATCGAAAACATACAAGCCCTGGCGAATGCTCAGGCTTCAACGTGAGCAGCCACCATCAGATGATCTGATGAATGTCTTGTGGAGTCCTCCTATATACCTGCCTCTATCGACATATCCGTACATGCCCTGTGGACACCGTTTAACCATGTCCGAATTTCACAAGTGTCTTGCATCTACTTATGCAATCCTTCGACTTCGACCCAGTCAGCCGCAGGGTCAGTTTGGACATGTAGCAATACTCTACTCTGCAAAGTATTGGCCACTGTATGCCATTTCTCTTTCAGCCCAAGCGAACCCGATTTGCCCCGTCCGGCAAGTGGCAACTGGGGTCGGATGGTGACTTTGAGCTGGACTGCCATGCTGCGACGTCGCGTCCCATCCGGCGCTGGCCCATCGCACCATTGGCACGCTGAACAGCAGTAAAATGCTTCATCAGCTTCAGGCATCAGCAGTTGATAGCACCAGCTGAAAATGCGATCAACAGAAACGATAGATGTGCTTGGCTCCTCCATCTTTCTAGCTTTTCTCTTTCAGTTTTGTTTACGTCAAGCAGCCCTTACCCTCGGCTAGGAATGAAAACGGAACGGTAATTTTCCGAAACTACCGATACTGTTTTTACATTTTTCCCGATCATTTCCATTTTATTTGAAAAATCTACGGAAACTGGACGGTATTTGGAGTGAGAAATACGGAATCTGGTTCAAAAATGATTTAGGCATTCTTCCGTCCGTTTTATCATATTACCATATTTACCAAAAATCACAACCGAAATTTCCGTATTTATCCGATAATAATCATGCGTATATGTGTGAGATTGATTATTAGAAGCATTCCATTCAAGTGCATCTAAGTATTTAACCATTCCATACTTTCGTTCAAGTATCATGTTCGTGCCTTTTGTTATATTCATGCGTGCAGATTGTATATGTGTATGTAGCAACCAATTAGAGTATCACTAGATGAAAATGTAAAGATGTATGGTACTTAAAAATTACACCATACACATGGAAAAATATATCATTTCTCCTCGTCGTCTATCGCATAGGCTGACCGCCTCATTGGCATTATGCTTGTCCGATGTGAACTATCATTGTCCGATCGATATCGACATGATTCCGTTCAAATGATAACGTTTTCGATGTTACCGTTATCTCCGATGCCGTTACCATGTCCGACATTTCCATTTCCAACTCCGATTCTGAAAGAAAAATATATGAGCGAAACTGGTTTAGGATATTTCCCGATCGTTTCCGACCGTTTTCATCCCTACCCTCGGCAACGTTTCAGAAAGATCATGCCCGGCTAATTATGCATAAGAACGGGTCGGCGTGATCATGGAAACATATATACAAAATATTATTTCCTTTTTACCCTAACGATTGTTTGGTACGCTGGCCTAATCCATCGTTGTAATGAGGTAACATCACAAGGGAGATCACAAATGTAGATGTCAAGAAAGTCCATAAGTGCACCAAAAAGGTTAAAAAATAGAGACAATTTCAGTTATCTAAAGGTGACTTCGATCTCTCACCCCCAAATAAACAACAGTCCCAGATATCAAACAAGTCATGTCTGAAAAAATTCTTGTTCATGACTGAAGTGTGCAGTGCCGCTTTGGTCAGAAAGCACAATCAAGACTCTAGAGTTCATAAGCAACAGGACTCTAGCTTAGGGGGGCAGAGTATGATGCAAGATTTGAACATATTCTTGTAAACTCAAAAATCACTCGATACCTTACGGCACTGATGACGAGCGATACCTTCTACGGCCAGGACTCTGCTGCCCTTTTGAGCCGAACGATATCTGCAGCATAGTCTAATGGACACAGATTAAGTAAATCGGAGCGTGTGCACCAAGTGCTCTTCTCCTCTTTGTAAATTCATAACTACCAGTTTAGGTAGGTGAAACTGTTTAACGATAGCCACATATACAAAGCAGAAAGCAGGCCGGGCAGACAGGCAAATAGGCTGCTGGCGAAGAGGGATCCCTTTGCTCAGTGGCCTGGTGCAGCCAATGCTTGCCGGTGCGAGCCCTATCTGCTCTGCCATCTGCACTATACTCGAATGCGACTGGAAACGCATGCAAATGCCTCGTGACTCGGTCTGCAAATTGGATTTCTCATTGGTCGGGCGATTGGTAGGCGGATGGATTGCTTTGCTTGATTGGGCATTCAAAATGACCTTTTTTTCCTTTCTGAGAAACTGTCCAGATATCGCAAATTGGATTACTGAAGGCGAATCAGGTCTTGTCACTGGACCTTTTCTATGAGGCGTTTGGTTGGTGGGAGGAGTAGGATAGCCAAAAAAATGTCGGCTATCCTGCAGCAATTTGCTACCGTTGCGTTCAGCACTGAAAGCACGCACTGCAGGTGGTATGGTTGGGACTCCATTGTGCGTTGAGGCAGCCAGGCTGCGCTGAACTGCTGGGCAGATTGACCATGACTGTGATCTATGAAAGCATGCAACGCTTGTAGTATTTTCTCAGTCTCGGAGCTCGCATCAACAGATCGCTTTTTTGACGGACCCGGTTTGAACACAACCGAAACAGCTTCACTGGCAAAGTACTACGACGGCAAACAACTCTACAAACAAAGGCCGGTCATATCCGGTGATTCCCCCAAGCCACCAGTTATGAACACACAATGACCCACCAGTCACCAAGTGTTACGACACTGCAAGAAACGGATTCCCGCATCGCTTTCCCCCAAAGCTCTTCTTCTCCTCTCGCCGTCAATCATCATCCAACACGCGCGCATGCCATGCCACGAGGACTCGATCGATGACCCGCCCCTTCGCGGCTTCACATCGCAACGCTTCGGGCTCTTCCTTCCTCCCTATAAATGACCACGCCTCCATGACCCGTTTACACACACGCCCACTCTTTCCTCTCTTCGCTCAGTAAACACTGCAGTTTCGGTTGCACTCGGCGCGCGCCATGAAGCTGGACCTGCCGGCGAAGCAGAGGAACCAAGAAGCGGACCAGAACGGCATTGAGCTCTGGAACCGACCCAAGCTTCCTCTCCTGGCCGTGCACCCTCTGCCGGTGTCCTCCGACGACGGCGAGGTGGAGGCCATGGTGCCGCCGCTCAACTTCGCCATGGTCGACGACGGCATCTTCCGCTCCGGCTTCCCGGACGCCGCCAACTTCCGCTTCCTGCGCTCTCTCAACCTCCGCTCGATTGTGTAAGTTCTCCGTAATTAACGCCTCTTAACCGCAGCTTAAGCTCCGGCGGATTCGTGTCTCGTGATAACGCTGCTTTGCATGACTTGATCAGGTACTTGTGTCCGGAGCCGTACCCGGAGGAGAACGCGCGGTTCCTCGAGCAGAACGGGATCGAGCTTCACCAGTTCGGGATCGAAGGGCGCAAGGTACCAACGAACGAACATACTTCAAGTTCTTATTATCAACCACGCGCTGAAATCTTGATTCGCGTAGCTGTTCCTGGGATGGCAAAACGATCTTTGCATCGAGTTTTTCTATTTTTCAGTTTCGTCGGTTTGGTGCGCTCTGCATGTGGCAGTAAATAATATCTGAACGAACGTAGCAGTAAGATCGCACTAGCATCTACTACTACAGTGTATTAAACGTTGCTTTCAGTAGAGGGCTCAGTTTGCCATGGGCGTTTGCCGTTTCTGTGGGTTTGTACTTATTGCATTGGTTGTGTACCTGCTTGGGCAAAACACCTGGGCAGCTACGACGGACCCCTGCTTAGCTTTATTTTAGACTCGGTGTTAGTAAATGAGAACCGGCACCAGTCCCTTTCAGCGTCAGCATTGTTCCAAACATCCTTCACCTTCAAGCTATATACATGCATTTCCGTTAGCAAATTGCATTTTGCTGCAAGCCTGCCTACATCAGAGGAGCTCCCTTTGAGCGGCACTACGTAGCGCCTGCCTACATCAGAGGAGCTCCCTTTGAGCGGCACTACGTAGCAGGACCTACACCATCCTACATGTACTACTCCTACTTGCTTAGCCCAACAGTCATCAGAGGGTTGATTGGTTTTGCCGCTTTGGGATCCCATGCTGCAGAAAGCTTTTTTTGCCATTGCCATAAGCAACAGTAAAGCGATTAGTTTGACTATTCATAAGCAACAATTTTTCTCAAGCAGACTGCCATGGCAGAGAAACCGATAAGGACAATAATTTGCTGTTTCAGCATCACTCGTATGTTTCAGTTTAGCGCTGTTCACTGATGAAGAAAAGCTATGAACAAAAGCTGAAGTAAGATTCGTTGAGTCTGGCTCTGTGCAAAGGGAGCGTAGGCGCACTTTTCACCTGTCTGCTGGTGTTCGACGGCCAGTGTGGTTTTGTATAGTAAAATGTGTTGGCGATGACAAGGATTCCATTAAACAAGAAGATAGACCATAGGTCCGCATTCTGTGTGCAATCTCAGATACACCTAGCTTTGTCTTTCACTGCAACTTGTGTTATCTAACTTTCGACCTGGTCTGCCGTTACATCGATCGGATACAGGTCTTCACCGTGTCTGAGTTATACGATCTGATATGTTTTTGGACCCAGTTGCCTCGTAGTACTATCTTGCACCATTTCCAGAGTTTCAGTACTAAGGTACTTCTGTAGAATGCCAATACACGCGACGATGACTCAAACTGTCAAACACAAGTTTCACTTTCGATTCATGTTCTCGAATCACAGAACTCGTAGTGGAATGGTCAAGATTCGACAGCGCTGGCAACTTAAGCGTTCACTGACAATTGTTCAGTCGGTAATTAACATAATTATCTGTTGACCGACTTTAGCATTCATAGAAAAACACAATTCAGTGGTCACGCATTGAGGTGGTTGACCTTATAAGGCTGAAGTGTGTAGGAAAACCTATCTTTTGAAAAGTTACTTCTTTTGGGGGCATTGGAACTAGGCATATCGTTTGACACCATCAAACCAGGGAAGTTCCCCACTGATAATCAGGTCACCATTATACAGTTTCAGAATGACACCGTTGAGAAATCTCACTTTTAACTCGTTGACCAGTCTAGTGATAATGTATTCTTCTTCAGTGGTATGACGATATATACCTTGCAACTGAACTTTCATGAAAGGTCAAAGGTGCACTCATATCCCATTCGAGTGAATTCTGGAAAATAGTTGCTGACTTTGACCGTTTTAATTCCCTTGTATTTCTGGGATGGTTCTATATTTTCATTATGAATTTTCAAAAAATGATGCAAAAATCTGCTGATCCTTAAAATCGTAAGTGGTCTGACAATGCCGAAAACTCTGCTGCTGCAGGAACCATTCGTCTACATCCCTGAAGAAAGGATCCGAGAGGCGCTCAAAGTCATTCTGGGTACCTGCATTTGCAGATAACTATTTCTACGCAACATAATTGCAACTTTCATCGTTTTGACATGCCTAACTCTTCTCCTTTTTCAATCCATTCAGACGTAAGAAACCAGCCGGTGCTAATCCACTGCAAGAGAGGCAAGGTACGCTTTGATCAGCTCTGCGTTTTGCAGCTCTTACATTCGGGTCCGTTCAACATTTTGCTTAGTTCCCTGTTCCTTTCAGCACCGGACTGGCTGCGTCGTTGGTTGCCTGAGGAAGCTGCAGAAGTGGTGCTTGTCTTCAGTGTTCGACGAGTACCTCCACTTCGCGGCGGCGAAGGCGAGAAGCACTGACCAGAGATTCATGGAGTTGTTTGACGCGTCAAGCTTGATGCACCTGACGGCCTCGCAGTACTGACCAAAGCGAGTGGTTTTTCGTGCTCGGTCCCGATCCAGCCACCATGCTGCAACTAGCAAGCTGTTTGTTCTTTCTGTTGGTTATCTGTGAAGCAACTCGGCAGAGAACAAGGTTAGAACCGTGAGCGTGCTTGAGATGAGTGATGGGCCTGATGGCATTCTCTTTTGTTGTGTGAGTGTTTGTAGTTGCTTCATGTTCAACCGATTTCAGATTCTGAAATGTTGATGCCTATAGTGAACAACGGAAGTAGTACGACCTTACATTTCAGAGTGCAGAATAAGTGGGTATCAATACTCAAACCTTGGCAGGCTCACTGACAAGCTCTAGTGACTGTTAACTCCGATCCTCTACGCACGGTAGTATAGTTTTCTTAACAACTTCGTGTCTGACGGGTTAGGATTTTGAAGTGACCGTGGTAAAATGTACCCGACAACGGTGGGTTGGACTCGATGTTAACTGATGACTGTTATATTAGTCAAACGGTAAATCTCAAACGGCGCATAGCCGCGTCTCAAAACTCCATTCCGGCATTCAATGGAAAACAGAGTGCGACGGTTCAAGTACACTGGCCGGTTCGCAGAATGTATCGGCGACCAGCAATGAAATGGACGGCCCGATTCGTGCCTCATTCCCAAATCCAACGGATGAGCAGCCCAACGCGGCCGTATAAACAAACGCGATACCACGCCGCCGGATGGAAAAAACCCGAGCTCTGCGCCGTCATCCTCTCACTGCTCGCCCAAAACCTCAAACCCTAGCTCCGGCGATGGCCCCCAAGCGCTCCGCTCCACAGCCACCGGTTGATTCCTCGGAGGAAACCGCCTCGGGCTCGGGCTCCGGCTCCGAAGAGTCGAGCTCCGATGAGTCGGAGGAGATCGCCTACTCACCGCCCCCCTCCGCCGGCCCCAAGAACACGGCTCCGCCGCCGCAGAAGGTCCAGCAACCTGAGTCCTCCGACGAGGAAGAGGGGGACGAAGAAGAGGAGGAGGAGGAGGAAGAAGAGGAAGACAAGGTCAACCAAGCGATCCCTCCCTCCACCACCAAAAATCCGCCGCCGCCGCCGCCAAATCGGGAGGAGTCTGATTCCGAGTCCGAGGAGGAGGAGGAGACCGACGACGAGGCGCCGGAATCGAAGCACGCTCCAAAGCAGGAGGTGGAAGGGAAGGGCGGGAAGCCTCCGGCGTCGAGCGAGGACAAGAAGCCGGCGAGCGAGGACAAGAAACCGGCCGGGCGCTTCATTCGCGTCTGGTCGAAGGACGACGATGTGCGCATCCTCGAGGCCCTCGCGGCACACCGCCGTGAGCATGGCACGCTGCCGCAGCCTGATGAGCTTGACGCCGCTCTTGCTGGCAGCCTCGACCACAGTGACTACGGCCGCAAGGACCTCCTGGGGAAGCTTAGGAGCCTGAAGGCTGCTTACACCAGACAATTCAACAAGGGGGAGCAACCGAGCAAGGATATGGACCGCCGGATCTACAACCTCTCCAAGGAAGTCTGGGGCAGGGGTGACATGCTAGAGAATGGTACCGCGCCAAGGGATTTTGGCGAAATGTGTGAGCTGTACCCGTACTTCGCGGAGGAGATCAAGGGGATTGAGAAGACGCGCCCGGGCCTGTTCAAGAGGGAGTTTGGTATGATCAGCGACGAGAAGGCTAGCGCGCTGGATGCAAAGATCAAGAAGCAAAGGCTGATGGAGAGCAAGGTGGAGTTGCACCGCTACGAAAACTTCAAGGAGGTGATCAAGACGCTAATGGACCTGGTCGAGTGACGGATGCACTTGTGCTTAGCTTTATCTTCATGTGTGTTCAAATGCATAGGTTATTGATTGGTCTGCTTTATATGCTCTGTTTCTAAGTAGCAAAACTTGCCAACTGTTGCATCGAGATGCTGTTGAATGGTTTCGGTATGATCTATGGTGGTGATCGTCTTGTTTCAGGGTGTGTTTTAGTGACTGGGTGATGACTGTACTTTATGTCCGGATTTATGAGATCTGAAAATGAAATTATGCGGTCTGAAAATTTGAGAGCTCAAGCTTAGGTTAAACTTGAAATATTATAGAGCCATTTAATGACTGTTTCAGGCGATGGTTTTTTGCTGGTTTGAGTGAACTATTTGAATGTTGCACAGTGGGTAGTATGCTCTTCAAATTTTCAGTTTCAGATCATTTTCAGATTTGGCTGGGATGTTGCACAACGCCATGTAGTGATAAAATCTGGAGGCAGGTTTGCAAATAATGCACTTCGTACTGTCAGTTTCTTGATACCGTTTTTGAATTCAATGATTGATAAATCGTTTTCAAAGCTATAATGCTCGATATAATCTTTGTGGTCATCTGCCCTTTTGTCCTCTTGATTGCTGTAAAACATCGGGTTGGGTTGATGATTATCATCGATATTCAAATTTGAATGTTTTGTATGATCTATGTATTTGATGACTGTCTCGGTTCAGCATGTGTGTTATGAAGTGCCTGGGTGATAGCAAAAATTTGAATGTTTGTCAGGGTTTCTGCTAAAGGTTTCTGTGGTCAGAAAATTTGAGAGTTCAAGCTTAGGTTAGTAATGCCCATTTACAAGTAACTTGGAAACACTATTGAGTCTTAAGATTGTATGATGTGAGATGGTATTTTTCTGGTATGAGTGAACCGTATGGCTGTTGCACAATGGGGGCATGCCCTTCAAACTGTCAGTTTCAGATCGTTTTCAGATTTCATTGCAATGCTTGATAAATCTCGGTGGGATGTTGCATAGTGTACGAGTAAGTCAAATAGTTAATGCCGTTCGAATTTTCATGTCATTTTCAATCTTGTTGTCATTGCTTGATAAACCGTTCTCAAATATGAATGCTTGATAAACCTTGTTCGTGGTCGATTGTCATCCTGTCATCCTCTTGCATGGCTGTCCTGTGTCAAGTTGATAAACGTTGTCAGTTTCATGATTAGCACAGTATTTGACGACTAGGCAAGCTTGGCCGGACTTTGTGAAGTTGCTAAACGTCAGTCGGTCCATGATTAGCACCAGCATTTCACGACCAGGCAACAACATACAGCATGCATCTCAAAGGCCACTACTAGTGGCACCTATACACGTGTGTCAGGACGCATCCGCCCGTCCATCTATAGACCACAGCTCCTCATCTTTCGCCGTGATCCTGCGCCGGCTCATTGTGCATACCCGCAATCGTCAGGTACCAAAATTGGTGATCCTGCCAAACTGTGTTGCGATAAGCATATCGATACCGGACCAGGCCATCCGAATATCCGATTCCGTTTGCTGTGCCTCTCACGACTTACATTTCCGGCAAGCGTCCATTTGGAAGTTGAACACGGCAGGTTCAGCGATTTCCCAGGGATTCAGTCATTCAGAGGCGTCGCGCGCGTGGCCTCCTCGGTTCGGTTCGCCGTGGTGGGGTGTGCGCGCGCGTCTGGCGTGCAGCGGCGGCACGCCAGCAGCTAAGAGCATCCCCAGCAGATTGAGTAAACCGCCCTCATTGAGTAAAATTTTGCTTTTTACTCAACCAACCCTCTCCAGCAGATTGAGTATCCCATCTCCTAAACCAAAAAATTTTACTCAATTGAGTAAATCTTCCCTTCCATTGAGCAAATATACTCAATCTCCACCCCTCCCCTATCCCATTGAGTAAAGCTTCAGCACACGCGCGGGAGCCAACCACCGGCCCTTCCGTCTCACCCGCCGCCACTCTGCCGGGCATCCCTTCCTCCTCCGGTCGCCGTACGCCGCCGCACAGCCCACCTCTGACGGCCGCCGCGCCTCCAGGCCCCCTCCCCGACCCCTCCCCTTGGCTGCTGTCCCACTTCCCAGCCCCTCCCCGCCTCTTCTGCGCAGCAGCAAGGCGCGACAGCCCGGCGGCGCGCGCGTGGCAGGCGCACGACGCGGCGGCCTCGCGCACGAGACGGCGCGGCAGGGCACGCGCAGCAAGCCGGCGCGCAGCAGCCCGCGTGCGACGCGGCGCGGCAGCCCGGCAGCCCGCGTGCGACGTGGCTCAAGGCAAGGCAACGAGCGCGCGTGGCTCAAGGCAAGGCAGCGAGCGCGCGTGGCCTCCTCCAAGCTTCGGTGCTCCCGGACCTCCTCCAAGCTTCAGCACTCCAGCCTCCTCTCCTTCTCAGTGCAAGGATTCAAGTCCTTCATCCTCACTCTCAAGGTACACCAAAGTTGCTCGCAAGGTGTTTGTTGAATTGGCTGTAAGATGAACTCAAGCTCAGATGATGATGATGATCTTCATGTCGCGGTAGCTTGCATGATTGATGACATGGAGAGTGATGAGAAGCCAGTTCGTGGAGGCTCTGTTAGAGGGCGGCAAGTGGTACCGAGGAACAAGGTTGCCGGCAATGAGAGGCTGATCTCCTTGTACTTTGCCGAGAGACCGGTGTTCAATGCCCACTTCTTCAGGAAGCGGTTTTCGGATGTCTAGACCGCTATTCTTGCGCATTGTCAAAGCTGTGGAAGAGCATGATTCATGGTTTGTTCAAAAGAGGAATGCTGCCGGGGATCTTGGACATAGTGCTTTGAAGAAGGTGACAGTTGCTTTGCGCATGATCACCTATGGTGTTCCCGGTGATTCTCTTGATGAGACTTGGGACATCGGGGATAGCACAGTTGTGATGAGCATGAGGAGGTTTGTCAAAGCTGTGGTTGAGATCTTTGGGGAACAATACTTGAGAGCTCCCAATGAAGAGGACACAGAGAGGCTCCTTCAATTCAATGCAGATAGAGGTTTCCCGGGGATGCTTGGTTCCGTGGATTGTATGCATTGGAAATGGAAGAATTGACCCAACGGCATGGCATGGTCAGTTCACAGGACATTGCCATGATCCTACTATTATACTTGAGGCAGTTGCATCGCATGATTTGTGATTTGGCACGCATTCTTGGGATGCCAGGCGCCAACAATGACATCAATGTGTTGCATAGATCTTCCTCTTTTCGCTAGACTCGCCAAGGGTGAGACTCCACCGGTGAGCTTCAGATCAACGGCAATCAATACACCAATGCCATACTACTTCCTTGCCGATGGAATCTATCCTGCTTGGTCGACATTTGTGAAGACAATCTCCAAACCCCAAGGTAACAAACCGAGCTCACTTTGCTAGAATGCAAGAACAATGCCGGAAAGATGTGGAGCGAGCATTTGGAGTGTTGCAAGCTCGCTTTGCAATTATTCGAGGGCCCGCTCGTTTTGGGACCAAACGACCCTATGGACTATTATGATGGCTTGTGTGATATTGCACAACATGATCATTGAGGATGAACGTGGACAGCCGAGGACTTCACCTATGAGTAGTTGGAGAGAAGGTGCAGCCCAACAAAATGAAGACCGAATCAAGAGGTTCCTTCGAGTGCATGCAGAAATTGGAAATCGAGATGCACACCATCAATTGCGTGAGGATCTTATCGAGCATCTATGGCAACTTCTTGGGAGATCAAAAGGCGCAGGAGCACCTTCAACCTAGTTCGGTTCATCTCATTTGTACCCTAATTTGTATTTGTATTTGAATTTCGATTTAAATTTAAAACCATGAATTTGAATATGTTGTTTTGAATGTGTGTGATGAGAAGTTGAAAATTTGAATATTGTGATGGTCTTTTGGAGTTATAATGTATTTGTGTGTGGAAATGAAAAGAAAAAGAGAGAGGGAAAGAAAATTTAAGGGACAGGTTTTACTCAATCTGCTGTGACTCTCATGAGTGGTTGAGTAAAATTGGCTTTAAGGGATTGAGTAAACTGGCTTTTACTCAACCAGTTTTACTCAATCTGCTGGGGATGCTCTAACCGCGGCAGCAGGCGGTCCAGTCCCTGGGCGCTTCGGCCAGTCGCCTTCCCCGACGTGGTCTCCTCCCACCCATACACCCTCACTTCTCACACCCACAGAACCCAATTCCCTCCACGCTCCCCCCCCCCCTCCTCCTCCTTCCCCATCACACATCCCGCGCCCACCGGCTTATGCAATTATTCGCAACCGGGCGACGCCACCACCACCACCACCACCGCAGCCGTCTCCTCCGCCATGGGCGACTCCTCGGTAGCCGGCGCGCTCGTGCCGTCCGTGCCCAAGCCGGAGGCCGCGCCGTCCGGCGGTGACGCGTCCACGGCCGCCGCGCTGGCGCCGGCGGAGGAGGCGGGGGCCCGCGCGGCCGGGTCGTTGCCGCAGGCGGGGGTGGCGGACGGGGAGGGGGCCGCCGACAGGGACCTCCTCTGCCCGATCTGCATGGCGGTCATCAAGGACGCCTTCCTCACCGCCTGCGGCCACAGCTTCTGCTACATGTGCATCGTCACGCACCTCAACCACAAGAGCGACTGCCCCTGCTGCGCCCACTACCTCACCAAGGCTCAGCTCTACCCCAACTTCCTCCTCGAGAAGGTTGGTTCGCTTCGCTACTCCACTCGGCTCGGCTACTGGCCTGACAACTTCATATGCTACAAATCGCAAATCGGCTGTGCTAGCATGATATATTCATGATCCATAGTGTCATAACAGTAGGTCTGAGGTGTGGCAAAAATTGTAGGCTGCCTTAATTCCGAAACGTTAGGGGTTTGAATTGAAATGTCATTTGATTGTTCGGCGGCAGCACTGTTGCATTGCTCCGATTTCGATGGGGATGAATGGCG